>CABFVX010008047.1:0-13133 GCA_902151425.1 Timema shepardi | reverse complement strand
ATATATATATATATATATATATATCTCACCTTAGCCATTTTCTGACATAATTCATCCGTGTGGCATTAGTTTACTACCCTTACGGCGCTAGAATAGTTGAGCAGAGAATCACTGGGCGTATAACGTTACTAGGTGGAGCTGTCCGTTAGTAGGAGAACAGGAGAGGAGGAAAATACAAATGGCAATGTGTGTTGTGACCCTTCCCCCTATTTAGTTACATCATTCGATTCAAAAAGAGCTATTATAGGCTCCTTAATCAGTAGCCTTTCATTTCCTGGGCATTTAGGTTTTTATAATCAGCCATAATTAGGATTTTTTGACCATTCAAAGTGAAAAATTTCAAAATTTAAGCTACACTGTGTTTCTGGTTGGAGGTACAGTAGAAAAAATGCAAACAAATTTCTGTGCAGCCAAAATGAATACAATTGTACTATATTATTTGTGTTACTCAATGAGTACATGTTTATATTATCTATTAAAAGAGACAGCTGCAGATAACATGATTTGATGTATGAATACATAAAAATTGTTTCAGTAACTTTACCTGCTAACTTTTACTGTTCTTCCTATCGAGATCATACTATATGTTTATAAGTGAAAATATTTCAGTCATAGAAAATAGGTTTATTTTATATACCTGGGCAGGCTCCTTGAACACATGTTAGCCTATTTGGCGTACCTTGCGAAACAAGACAAGCTTAGTTTGTGGTAGCATTAAATGGAGGGAAGTCCTACAAAGAGGATTTTCAAGATAAGCTTATTACAAATAATAAAGTCCTGTAAGAGACGTACAGTACATATCACTGCGCTGTGTAATTGGAGGCTCGGTTGTCCCAAAGGCATACAATGAGACTCGATGCGCCAGTGGAGTGGAACTGTTCCTAGATTCTGAGGGAGGCTTCCTTTAGACACAAAATATACCAGGTTCTGATGGAGCGCCTCATGAACTATCAAACCTATTGTAGGAATGCTAAGATCGATCGATACTTGTCGAACTTTGAATATTATTATTATTACTATTATTATTAGCACCACGTCTTACTACCCGTTCGGGTTATACGCACTTACGCTAATGTGTAATGGTAGGGCGATTGCGAGATGAAATGGAGGACCTACAGTTTAACGTGGAATCCGAACCACGGCGGAGGCCTGGCATTCCTCACATTCACAAGATGTCTTGTCAGAGGTGAAGGAAGTGTTTGGTAATCAGATAAATCTGTGCCCGGGACCGAGGATTGAACCCCGGATGCCAGCACAGAAGTCTGACACCTTACCCCTAGACCGCCAGGTCACCAACTTTGAATATCACTGTTTGGTCTGGAAGATAAATGAAAGAAATCACTGTAATAATAGCAGATATTGCGGTTTGTTTATAAATATTACCTTTGTGAATTTTCATCCTATATTTTACTAAAATGAGTAAGGTTAACTTATGAGTTGAAATTACATTACATTTTTAATATGTGTGTTCATTGTGGATTTTGTCTTGTAAAATTGTAAAATGAATTGAAGCCTTTTTGTAGAATAATGACTGATGATAGAAGTTTTGATGGCTTTTTCGAATCCTGTCTGGTTCAAATTATTTTTGATTTGTTGTTGTTGTTTTTACAGCGGCTATATAACGTAATTTAACGAGTAATTTCTTCATGAGAACTGATGATTAAATTAAATTTATTTATTTATTTTCTCTACCAAATTTACAAATATTGTGATATATTTAACTTTGATATAAACCTCATATTTACTTTTTATACGCATGTTTAATCTTAAATATTTACACACTCTAAGCTTATCGTATTTGTTTTTCGCTATACCATCATATATGGTTTTATCTTTTGAAATAAATATATATATATATTTAATTATATTTTCTATGAATAAACATTCATAAAATTGATTTTGTGTGTTTTTCTTAATGTTATCGATAAGTTGAGTGCACCCTTAGGATATTTGTTTATTTACTTATTGATTTATTCTTTTGGGGAATTTATATATTTACAAAATGAGGACGGCCGTCTAACAATTATTTTCGCAACCAGAAGAGTTGCATGTTTTGAGTTCCAGATGTCGGTACTCAGACAATTGAAACAATTACTCAAACGACTCACTCTGATTGTGTTAATAATTTGTTTTAACTATTTGAGCCTTATGTTTGATTGGTTAGGTAAAGGAGGTTTCAATTTCAGGAGTGTGTAGACGAATTTGTGACACCCGTTAAACGTGATTCAGAAATTATTGGTGCATCGGGAGTGAATGTTGTCTTTGACCTTTATTTTGACGAAGGGTTGAACAAAGCAGTTCAAGCTAAGAGGGGCGTCGGCCTTAGGAAGCAAGTAATCGCTACTCACCATCTCACTGAGAATTAGTCTGATTTTTAGAGGAGTTCCCAAGACAAAAGCGATCTCTTTGAGCTTGTAGCACAAACATGTCCTACCTGCATCGTTTCTCACAATGGAACTAAGTTTGTTCATCAAATACCCCAATGTCACTCCTTGAATCGTTTCCGTTGTATTTTGCAGAAGCTGAAGGTGTCTCCTTCTAAATGTTCACGATGCAGTGCCCCATGGCAAGAAAGCCATTGTTATCCATGCTGTGGATACAAATATCCTCATCTTAGCAATTTCTTTCTACTTCAGGCTAAAATATATTGGACTCCGTGAGATGTGGCTGCATTTTGGAGTTGCCTTTCTGTGCACAAAAGGGCCTAAACACATTATGGAGTGCGATACATCATCATTTTTCCAGAGAGGGAATAAAAGGGTTTGGTTAGCCCTTAGCATGGTTAGAGTTCAAAGACACGACTTATGATTTTAAATTCATTAGCCAACATAAAAAAAAAATGAAAAAGTAAGATGCAATATTTTTTAAATGGCCACCATTTTGAACTCTTAGTGGATTTTTTTTTGCTCCACTTCTACAAGAAGGGTGAGAACCTCGATTAGCCTCGGTACAAGAATATTGTATCCAAACAGTAATTAAATAGGTTTTTCATATTTTAGGCACTTCCTTCAACCAGTGATGAGGCTAAATAACACCTTACCGTGTATTCTTGCAAGTGCAACACTGTAATGACAATATTCTGGATGCAACATGGGAGTGGACTAACAAGAATGATCTGCACCCCCTGGATAGTTAAACTAGTGTCATGTTCTTAAAAAAGATCCTGCTTCAATAACCAGTGTGAATGCGAGAAAGTAGGACCACGATTTTTCAATATATTCCACGTGTCAAGGATTGTCTGGTGAAAAGAGTACAGAAGTTGTTGATGATGATATTGAAGATTACGTTGATGAGACCATCTAGAGATCATTGGCCAGTAATTGTTTTACGTTAAACCTGTGAGAAAATACTGATTATAAAATGTCTTCGATACATGCTTCATCTTGATTTTAATTTTGTTTTTGTGAATTTGAATTTAAATTTAATTTTATGTTATTAATAAATAATAATGTTTTCTCTTCAACTGTTTGCCTTACATACTATTGTTTAAATCACTTTCTATCGACATACATGAAGTTATTCGTATAGGACAAGGGTTCGACGCCATTTTATGCCTCCAGTGTCAACCAAATCAAAATGACTATAATGACAAATATTATACTATTCACCATGTATGCGCTACCTGGTCTGGTCTGGTCTTCACTATTTTTCTATAAACACATGATTCAAACCTGTTTGACAGAATAGAGACAAGCATTACCTGTGGCAGACAAGAGTCGTGATATTTACAATCTTATTACAAAGGATATATCTCATCACTGTGTCCTAATATCTGTTCGGGCTACACGTAAATTAACTATCATGATAATAGTGGAGGGATGATTAACTCGTAATTATAGAGGAAATATGTTAAAATTTGCGTTGAGGTGGAAAAGTACTTTCAGAAGAACAACCTCCCCGTCACTGTAAAACCAAACCACACGAGATATTAGGCGAGCATAAGTGGTCAGGTTGAAGGGAGTTCGCCCTGCCGTGGTCGGGAATGTGTTCCCAGCAGCGGTGGACACACGGGCTAGAGCGTCTCCCTCATCCGGTTTGGTTTGTCCACGAACAGGAGGTCGGGGTTCAAATGCTATACCCTGATTTTGGTTGAAAGAACAGCAGAGAAAATGCAAACATATTCATTTGCGGCCAACATTGATAACAGTTTACTATTATATTTGTGTTTTTCTACAGGTATTGATAATATGTATCAACTGTGACAACTGCAGATAACATAACTTGATGTATGGATGTATAAAAATTGTTTTAGTAACTTTAGTGACTAACTTCAACTGTTCTTCCTACCAAAAACATACTATAGTAGGTGTGTAGAGGTGTTTTTTTTATTAAATGGTTTCCCACTTTCCATTATCGTTAATTCTGGTAAATATCTGCTTTCATTCATTGTACTTGTTTGTTAAGTGTGAGAAATCAGATAAGAATGGTCCATTTTACTCAGAAAGTCTGTTCCGCATGTAACCCAGGCTGATCTCATGTTTGAGAATATTACAACAAAACATTTTGGAAATAGCATTACAATTCAAATTCTAGAAACACACCTGAATTAATCTTTTTTTAAATGCTATTGTTTAGTTATTTATCGCTACCAAGGAATTGTTTCCCTCGATATAAAAACCCCGCAGTGATCAAAACTTATTACAGCGGTGTTCCCTCGTATGAGACATAGTTAGAATTCCACCCCTGCTATAAAAGCGAATGCGATATTTCAAGCAAGCTATTGTCCATTCGTTGGAAGGGGTGGGGGGTGAAAGGGAGAGACAAAGGGTTGGCTGGTCAGGAGAGAAGGGGGGGGGGCACACGAACACTAGCCTTGTAAATAGTTTCCGGGCAAACACTTCCTATTTTCTGAATGTCTCGCTGGTGACTGTGTGAAGGGGTGGTAACAACAATCCCCGGCCGGTGTTAGCGTTGTGATGAGGAGGGGAGGGGGAGGATATTCACCCCCCCGCAACCCGCCCCCCCAGTCCCTGTAGTTTACATCCCCTGCCTTCGTGCGTTTCCACAGCAAATACACTTGTCCCATCTCCCAGGGTGATACACAGTTATGTTTACAAATAAATATTATTTTAATAGTAAAATCGACCCATCAAAATATATTTTGTGAACCAAGAATGAAACTTCGACTTGGTTTAGAAAATAACAGCTTCGACTTCAGTTCAAAAGTATTATCAGGCTTCGCTAGAACTTTAATTTATGTTCAATTATTGAATTCTGAGCTGTTATATAAATTTCAAAACAATTTTCACATGAAAATATCTGAAATAACGAAATTGTAAGTTTAACTTATCAGATTATAATGAAATATTACAATTGTGAAATAAAACACAAACTAAGTAATTTTTGTGCATAATTATATTAATAAGCACTTGGAGAATATTACGTATTTAAATATAGTTCACTTGGAATTGAAAAAAAGAGTTTGGCATACCCCTGGTGGGAAAGAAAGGTACTAATCGCCTGTCGTAGTTGAGTATTTGATATCAACAAAACGTGCTGCCCAATCGGATCATACTTGGGACATTATTGATATTTACTTGTTTCCTTCCTGTGGTTGTTAATTATGGAATTAAAAAGGCAATCAATCGTTTTTAAATGAGTCATTTCCTTGCGTTTGACGATAACAAAAATAAGAAAGCAGGTACATTATCCATTTACGACGAATGGAGTATCTCCCCTTTGGATACTACACTCTGCAGATACAAAAAAATATTAAAAAATTACTATGTGTAAGGATACATTAATTTAAAGCTTCCTCAAAGATATTTTAGAAATTACATAGATGTTTATTAAATCTATGAAAATGGTTTGTGCTTTAGTAAATCATAAATTGGTCGTGTTTTTCCCTTTGTGGCTCATAAAACTCGCGTTAAATTAAAATTATTATCTTATTATTATCTTATTATAATCTCGCACCACAAAATATAATATGAGGTAATGAGTTACATTTATTTTAATATAAAACAACTGAAAATGGTTGCTCACACTCGCGGGAATGCTCACTAGAACCCTTTAGATTATTTCTGAGAAATAAATTGAGATCTTTGGAGGAGTTGTGTAGTTTTTAAATTGAAATGAGAACATAAACAATAAAAATTACGGTGCGTATAGTATTGGGAGGTGGAAGAAGAAGGAACCTAAGTGATAAATGAAAGGGAATGATAAAGAGGAAATGGACGGGGGGATAAAGGGGAAAACATAACAATATAAGCAAAAAGGAGATGATTTGTAAGTCCATTCGGTCCCGTTTTGATTATTTGTAGTAATAAAACAAATATAAATAAACAAATAAAAGAATGAGTCTAAACGCACACACTCGCTATACATCGTTACATGATTTGAAAAAGAAAATAAAACTCTATAGGTTTTCTAGCAAATTAAAACAATGTATTTTGTTGAATCTTTTAAACAGCTTCAGGGATAAACTTACTAAACGTGTTTACAATTACAATTACAATTACATTCGTTACAACAAACACTAAAAAATATGTGGTTCAAAGGAACTGCGCTATTTGAGGAAATCTCAAGTCCCAGCTGGTCTAAGATTACAATGATAATAATTAAGGTGGGGTTTGCCATTTATGGACATTTAAATATTAAGGAGGAGGGCGTGGTCTTCAGTCTGTGTCACAGTTTAATGTTTGATTGGGTTGGTTTTGAAATGGGTCAAGGATTTCTCCATAGAAGAGGACGAAAATTTAATTGTAGAGGTGGGAAAGCGCCCCTCAATGTTTTACATATGTTCGCAAGTGTACCGGGACCAACGTGTGAAGAACATTTAAAGTGCCAGTTCCTTTCAAGAGCTCATTTCACGTCCTTTTGACTGGAACATTAGAAGTGCCAGTTCCTTTCAAGAGCTCATTTCACGTCCTTTTGACTGGAACATTAGAAGTGCCAGTTCCTTTCAAGAGCTCGTCACATGGCCTTTTGACTGGAACATTAGAAATGCCAGTTCCTTTCAAGAGCTCGTCACATGGCCTTTTGACTGGAACATTAGAAGTGCCAGTTCCTTTCAAGAGCTCGTCTCATGGCCTTTTGACTGGAACATTAGAAGTGCCAGTTCCTTTCAAGAGCTCGTCTCATGGCCTTTTGACTGGAACATTAGAAGTGCCAGTTCCTTTCAAGAGCTCGTCTCATGGCCTTTTGACTGGAACATTAGAAGTGCCAGTTCCTTTCAAGAGCTCGTCTCATGGCCTTTTGACTGGAACATTAGAAGTGCCAGTTCCTTTCAAGAGCTCGTCTCATGGCCTTTTGACTGGAACATTAGAAGTGCCAGTTCCTTTCAAGAGCTCGTCTCATGGCCTTTTGACTGGAACATTAGAAGTGCCAGTTCCTTTCAAGAGCTCGTCTCATGGCCTTTTGACTGGAACATTAGAAGTGCCAGTTCCTTTCAAGAGCTCGTCTCATGGCCTTTTGACTGGAACATTAGAAGTGCCAGTTCCTTTCAAGAGCTCGTCTCATGGCCTTTTGACTGGAACATTAGAAGTGCCAGTTCCTTTCAAGAGCTCGTCCCATGGCCTTTTGACTGGAACATTAGAAGTGCCAGTTCCTTTCAAGAGCTCGTCTCATGGCCTTTTGACTGGAACATTAGAAGTGCCAGTTCCTTTCAAGAGCTCATCTCATGGCCTTTTGACAGGAACATTAGAAGTGCCAGTTCCTTTCAAGAGCTCGTCTCATGGCCTTTTGACAGGAACATTAGAAGTGCCAGTTCCTTTCAAGAGCTCGTCTCATGGCCTTTTGACTGGAACATTAGAAGTGCCAGTTCCTTTCAAGAGCTCGTCTCACGGCGTTTGACTGGAACATTAGATGCCTCCAGGTGTGGCTTTCGGCATTCCTCGCTTAGAATTAGAAAAATTGAGGCACGAGAAATAGTTTTATTATTTTAAAATAATTATTTTCTAAATTTGGTTGTAATCATTTGAATATGAAAATAAAAGGTTCCACTGTTTTCTAAAGAAGAATACAGGCTACCGCGCAACGATGGGGGGTCAATCCAGGCGGTACTTTGTATTTGTAGGGTGAGACGAGCTCTTTCAATGTCCTCAATTATCAGATTATATTTAAATTGAGCCATTAACTAACACATCAGTGTGAACGCCAACTAAGAACGTAAAGCTAGTTTAGACTGGTTTGCTCGAGATAAGGAGGTTGGGTGTCGACCAATGGCTGCGTGTATTCATTCTTTACCTTCTTTAAAAGTTCACCCACTTTTCCACTACGAGAATGCAGGTATAATTTCAAAGCCGTACTTAATTATGGTAATTAAAATGCAACAGTTTGTAAGGATAGTAAGATAACGTGTCCGTGTTTTAAAATGTAACACAGAAAACTCCAGCCTCAAGATAACAAAGGTGAAACAGGTAACAATAAACATTACGAGGAAACAGCACGAGTAACAAGGCTACGCACGGGCCCATGTTGTTCCAGCGGAGTGTTTTCTTCATAGAGAGGCGTTAGAAGAACAGAAACTTGAGGACTCTTGGCATGCACTCGAGTAACTCAGCAATTAAGATGGTAGCAAGGCAAGTCGCTTGGATGAGTTGAAAAACACATCATTTATTGAGTGGGTTGTTATAAAACGCTGTCCGTCGCTTTAGTACTTTAATAGATCCCTCTTTACACCTTTGAGGTACCTGTGCATTTTTACACGTTTTATAACACCTCACCCCTATGTGTGAAACTAAGTATTAAGTTATTATGAATTATAAAAAACACAGCATTAATAAATATTTCAAAAGCTTAACCAACTTGAATAAACTCCCAGTGTGTATTCTAGAGATAGTCAAGCTCGGTGGATTTCAAGCAAACTAAACACACACATATATATAAAAAACAATGCCCTGTACATCATTAACCAATAACTAGAAACATAATTTGTTAACCATATAAAAATTATCCAATTCTATTTCCAGCATTGCAGCCATTTGTGAAACTCTAGCTTAGTTATTTAACAAACTGTATGTTGCTTGGATAATTTATTTTACACAGTTTTGATTAATATTTTTCATCGAACTGTAAAATAGAACCTATCTAAATAAACAAATAGAGATAATATTCTGAAAATTGAAAAATGACACCTGTACACGGGAATCGAACCGGGGACCTTTGATTTAGTCCACCAATGCTCTAATCACTGGGCTATCCAGGAATAGTCTTGTACCTAGGGTCATTCTTCACTCATGTTCATAGTATACTCATAGCATTGGCGTACTAGGCCAAAGTTCCCGGGTTCGATTCCCGTGTTAAGGTGTCATTTTTCAATCTTCAGAATATGATATCTAGATGGAGTAATCCTCACTAAAATGCATAAATAATAGCTGTGGCTATTTGATTCTTCCAGAAGAAGGTTTGTAAAGACTAAAGGCCGGCTCACACCAAAAGATAAGATAAGCTTAGCTATGCCATTCAATACCATTCTATGTTTTTCCGATTGCTGGCCAGGAAATATTTCCGTCTTCCTTCTTGAGCCATCTTACGTTGCGCATGCGCATAACACAGCTCGGGCTACAATTTGAACAGGCGCATTATTGTATTGTTGAAAATAATCAAAGATGTGTTTAAGTTTTGGTTTTCAGTGTCTTTCAAGTAATATTTTTTTAGGTTTTACATCAAACCAGTTTTTTTATATTACAATGGAACCATTAATTGAATAAGCCAAACAATATCCATGTTTATGGAGCTTAAAATCAGCGGACGCTTCCCGTAGAAGGTTTATTTCGTGGTTCCAGATTCTTTCTCCACCTCCTACATTTTCTCTCTCTTCCTAAACAGCTGCTAATAGCAGCAGCTCCTATTCCTCGGTACTATCTTCTGAGTTCAAACAAGACATTTAGGAGAATGTCGTAACTTAACTTGACTGGAGCAGACCAGAAAGTTACCACAGTGAAGTTACCATAGCTCAGCTTAGCAATGAGTGTGAAACCAAACTGATAGCACCTTAGCATAGTATAGCATAGCTTAACACGTTGTGTGAACCAGCCTTTAGTCCCATAGAGAGCCCTGATGCCTCATCCCTGGAGAATGGCTAGACAATAGCTAGGTAGAATATATTAGGTACAGGACTAGGCTCGAACCAGAAATAGCATGAAGTGCCGTTTTTTGAATTGATAATGGCACCAGTTTGACAATCCTTTCCCTATGAAATATTGTTTAATTTTGTTGTATATTTTAAAATAAGGTAAAACTTTTTTCCCTGATGTCATTTTCATTGTTTAGACTACCAAAGTAGAAGAGAGAGAATCGCACCCTCATGAAACGTATATTTCAAGATGTATTACCTTGATTAGGTGCTATCGTTGGGGCGAGGTGGGCTCGTGAGGCCACTAGAATGATTAACACTGTTCTTTTCGCACATCTTACAAGTCAAGACCCAAATAGTTTAACACGATACTACCGTTACATGAAGTAATACTTGTTCGACCAATCGGAGAATTCACGGTCCTATATCGAGCTTCGGTAAGACATGTCACTTCCCAGTAGGGTCAGATCAACAGCATGTAGCGGTGTTTCGCTGAGATATAACCACACATTGATTGATACATGTTAGTGCCACACTTTAGTTAGCCACTGCAACATTATGCAAATTAGTATATTATTGTCACAAACAACATATTGCTCAACAACAGGGTAGAGTTATTAGCTGCCCCACCTCACTCCAATGCAACATTTAACTACACAACAGGTGACCTGGCGGTCTGGGGGTAAGGTGACAGACTTCTGTGCTGGCGGCCGGGGTTCAATCCTCGGTCCCGGCACACATTTATCTGATTACCAAACCCTTACTTCACCTCTGACANGTCCTCCATTTCATCTCACAATCACCCTACCATTACACATTAGCGTAAGTGCGTATAACCCGAACGGGTAGTAAGACGCGGTGCTAATAATAATAATAAATAATAAACTACACAACACAACAAACCGCACAAGCAAGTCGATTAAATTGTCAAAATTAACTTATTTATAATTTTATCGATGAATTAGGCATTTTAATGATGCAAACTAAGCAGTTAACTAATTAGGCTGTATATTGGCCTGCTTCTATTAGCAATTCTTAAGGTCATGACATTTACCCGTAAAAAAACAAGACACGAGCGACCTTTGCACAAGTATAAGGTTAACAATGCCGTGGACAAATTATTTGGTTTACTGCTAAGACACAATAAGGAAAATAAGGGAGTATCTGTCTTACATAGACACATCGATATAAGTTCGCTAACAGATAATATATCATTTAAATTATATCGGCCATTTAAAGTGCTTAAATGTAACTATTATATTAACATAATAAAATCTGTTTAAATTAGGAGATTACTAGTAATGTATTATTTCAAATGCAAGCCAAAGCTTGTAAATATATATATATATAGTTTAAGTAATTTGCAATTCCGTTAAAATTACCGCTTCTTTGTATTTCCGGAAATAATGTTATACGTTTATAACCGTTTCAGAATTAAGTTGGAAAAACTATTAAAACTAAATATTTGTAAGATACAGTCAGTACAAACAGTTTATGTTGATTAAATCCAAACTACTACCATGTTGATGGGAGTAGTTAAATAAGTATCCACAACAGTGAGCTTGTGGACTAGAAGTCGCTAAAAACATACAGGTATACCTGTGAGGTGTGCCAGTGCGGTGTACCTGTGAGGTGTGCCGGTCCGGTATACCTGTGAGGTGTGCCAGTCCGGTATACCTGTGAGGTGTGCCAGTGTCGGTATACCTGTGAGGTGTGCCGGTCCGGTATACCTGTGAGGTGTGCCAGTGAGGTATACCTGCGAGGTGTGCCGGTCCGGTATACCTGCGAGGTGTGCCGGTCCGGTATACCTGTGAGGTGTGCCAGTCCGGTATACCTGTGAGGTGTGCCGGTCCGGTATACCTGCGAGGTGTGCCGGTCCGGTATACCTGCGAGGTGTGCCAGTGCGGTATACCTGCGAGGTGTGCCAGTCCGGTATACCTGTGAGGTGTGCCGGTCCGGTATACCTGCGATGGTGTGCCAGTCCGGTATACCTGTGAGGTGTGCCAGTCCGGTATACCTGTGAGGTGTGCCAGTCCGGTATACCTGTGAGGTGTGCCGGTCCGGTACACCTGTTAGGATTATACGCTTATGTACTAATTACGATAATGGGTTAGGAACGAGAAAGGTTGAATTAAGTGAAAGTGTACCCGCATTTTCGTAGATAAAGTTGTACACTATTTAGGAAAACCACACTTAGTACAAATGACCGGGATCGAAACACGATATCCCAGTCATTGGCAGTCTAGTCTATTGCAGAAGTAGCGCCTTAGACCACGCAACCACCGAAGTGGCTAACTGCTACATTATAAAACAATTGCGGTTAAGTGTATATTATAGTTTGCATAGAAAATATTTTAACAATTAAAACATTAATTACTGTGGTAGATTAGCTGGTGGGATGTTAAGCCAACACAAGCTTGCGTTCTCATTATATTATTCATATTGTCCATTTAATTAGATTATAAATTTAATCAGTTATAATAGTTTATTGTTTAAATTTACTTTTCTTATAAAAATAGTTAAACTCTTCAATAAATGAAATTTTTGAGCCAAACTAATATTTGTTTTGTTTGAATGTCATATGTGAAAAGCTTGTTCATATGTGTAAGTGTTATACATTAATACCCTTATAATATTTCGGAGTAGACTAGGCTATGTATCTCATTAAGCTAAGATAATGATAAAGAAGCATAAACATAATTAAACCTTCCTGGTAGAAGCTACTACGTTGGATGAACACATGAAGGATCTACTTGGTGTGTACGTAAACTTTGTACTATTACTGCCACGAATAATCCTAAAAGGTTTATCTTAAATAGGTTTATACTAATTTTTGTCGGAATGTAATATTTTAAACATTAAAAGCTTTCCTCAAATAAAAGTACAAAAGGAATACAACAATATTGTTAAATCGGTGTAGGTTTTAGAAAATTAAAGTTTCATTTGCACGAGTAGAAAGCTTACCGCGTACGTTTACACCATGGCGGAGATTTTAAGATCACACCCACAGTGTAATCCTGCCTTTCAGTGTTAAGGGGGCCGCCTTCCGGAGAGTTGGAATGCGTTGCAGACGTTCAGGAAATAAGCGATGGTTAGGTAGTGTTTAACTTTTTAC
>CABFVX010008046.1:0-23815 GCA_902151425.1 Timema shepardi | reverse complement strand
CTTCTGGACTATTTTTTTTTTTATCAACAATAAGTATATTTGTACCTGATCATCTATTGTCCACGAATAGCCAGTTGAATCCTTAGAAACAGATGTCTTGTCTCGTATTATCTGTTTTTAATGTGACATTTATTTTTAATATAAATAAATTATTATTAAATATAAAGTGGGTCAAAAGCTATATAGTTTAGTCATCTTTTTGACGATGGCTTATAGCATCATAGATAAAGGATATAGGCCTAATAGAATAGTGATAATTTTCTCTATGATAACCGTGATCTATACATTTTCTATAATGTTGGCAAAATTTAACTTTTATTTTGGACTTGCATTATGTGAACGTTAATATCGCATCATTATTTCTATGGGCTATGTGTCAAAAGTCGGGAACGTGTGGCTTCGGAGCCAAATGCGGCTCCTAGCCAGAAAAATGGTGGCTCTTTTCATGAAATGTAGTTCCTTAAATATACAAATATAAGCTGTTATTATATAATTGTGTTTTCCGACATACCCTTCAAGGTGACATTCATAGCTATTACTACTGTTACAGCTCGGTGCATAACATTGGACACAAATCCTTAAAATCATCCAAACTCAATACTAGATATATTAAACATGCATTAATTATACTCATACATCCTATTGGGGTAAGAACTAATTGCCTTCCAAATTTCAGCTTCCTACTAAGCCTTATGTTTTTCGAGATATTTTTAGCTGGACAAAGGATCTCAACTGACAATTATTATTACAGGAGGGATTCATGAAATAGACGACATATTGAACTATTTTAAATTTTACTATTTTATTACATATTCATTTTTAACCAATTGTACCAAAGATCACAGAATATAAAAATAGCATTGCAAAACATAATTGTAAGACACCTAATATGCAAAATTAACAGTGTGAAATCTAAATCCAGAAAATATTGGATTTAGAACTCATTCCAGAAATATTGCTTTTTTAACTCTGACTCCGGAAATGTTCGATTTTAAGATAAAAAAAACTATTCAATCATACAAAGAGTTTTCACCAATAATAAATAGATAAGAAAACCAAATTATTATTATGAGGGTGATAATAATAAATATTAATCACCAGAGTAGCAATGTTTGTCATTTGTTTAGTAGGCCCTACACGTCATTGACAGTATTTGTTTCGTGATGTTACTATTATGATAAATAGGCCTACATTATTAAAATAATAAATGTAAAGGAATGTTCAAACATCATAAAAATCAATACATTTTATTAAGCCACATTAATTATTAAAAGTGTTAAAAGCATGGTCTTATTTTTCTATTGACCATACTGGTAAACACCCCGGAAGGGGTGCGGTGTGTGTGTGTGTGGGGGTGGGGGGTGGGGAGACATAACTGATGGCACAAAGAATCTCTGCTTAGGCAAAACAAGTAAAATAAAAATAATAGCAGTGCTGATAAAGAATAATTTAAAAAAAACAGGGCCTACGTTGTTCTACATTGATCGCTAACAGAATAATATAATTAGAAAAATTAGCAAACATTACAATTGTTTTATATATATAAACACATTCTAACTTGGTAAAAATATGAAACGGCATAAAAGTTTGAATTTTCTATTTTGATCATAGCGTCATTTAAAACCACTATAAATTAAAAATAATATAAACATTATTTATCTAACAAAATAGAAATTAAATTAGTACAAACATTATTAAAATGACAGCTTTCTTTGTAACATAGTAAATGTTTAACTGTTCAAAAATAGTTTATACGATTATAATGAAATAGTAATACGCTCAAATGTGGCAAGTTAATTAAAAAAACTCTACTTCTCACAGTTAATAGTATAAGGAAACCAATGTGATTAACTCAATCAGTTAAAACGCTAAACTCTATTACTGTCACTTTTTAAATTTTAAAAAAGTCAGAAAATACTATTATGAGTGATAACATGATTTCATATCAAATATCCCAATTAACTATTCCCTTTAGTAATGACTTTGACAACCAGATAATATTATAGGCAAACGTTAAGATGGAGCAATGTGTAGTTTCAGTCTTTCAGATTAATCTCATGGTTTGGTTAAGACAAACTTTGTGAGCCAATGTTAGATTATCAAACATGGTCTAAGCTTGTTTAGTTAAATGTGACCAAATAATTGACACAGCAATATGATTTATAATATTGTATTTAAATACAAAAATGACAAAAACGGTGGCTGCTGGATTTTTACCTGACCAAGGAAACCAAAACAGATATCGTATGTGGTAAACACTTACGCTACCTCACAACAGTCAAGTGCATATAAGAGGTGATCTCATTCTTCACCAAGGAAGACAACATAAACAAGAGATAAATAATGACTTCTAGACAATAATCAAGTGCATAGGAGCTGGGATCTCATTCTTCATGAAGAAAAACAATACTAACAAGAAAAAAAAATCTCTTCTTCACAACACTCAATTAAAAAGTAGCGGTGATCCCCATTTTCACAAAGTAAGACAATACAAAGGTAGGTAGACAATGGCTTCCTGACAACATTAACTACCATAGGAGCGATGTTTGTATGGTACTTTATTAGTTATTGCGTAATACGTGCTCTTATATTTATTATGACATTCATTGTGATGGAAGCTATTCTTTATCTGAACTCTTCCGTACATATTTATATATATTTACACTTAAATACTTTTAACATTAATTTTTCATTAATTTAATATCATTTTTAAACGTGAATTATAATATTTTATTATTGTGTGATGTCTTTTTCACTAGGCTAGAGATTATCATTAGTAGATTTAGATATTTTTTTCTGCCTTAGCACCCAATATTTAATGTGGAGCTGGTATTTTCAATTTTCATTTCACCCTGCTATCCAAAATCTCCGGTAGCATACATTGCATAAACAATCTCTTAAGTTTAGGTTGCATTATATTGTTACATAGCTCCAAATTTTTTGGAATAAGCTCGATAAAAAAGGCATCTCTCTGTGAGAACAATAAAATCACAATATTCCCTTCCGGTAATACTTAGTTGACCTCATATCTGGTAATAATATTTGTGATTTTTTAAGTGTACATATACCCTTACTTATCTCTAAACAAAAATTGGATTTCTTTTCTCGAGTTTCATCTATTAACATCCTATATTTTAGAGAAGGTAAACATTTTACCTCTACTAGCCATCGTCACCGACCAGGCCATCAGGAGTAGCAGCAAGGTAGGGCTCAACACGATAGATAAACAGACCACATGGTAAAACATTAATTAATGACGTGCCTTCCGCCCCCCTTTCACTATTCCAAGCTGCCATTGGACAGACCAACAGAGATATTATTTGTTGCTGCTTTTGGGTGAGTAAGTAGAAGGTATTGTTGAAAGAATGAGAATTTGGAGTATTCCTGCGGTAGGGCGTGGAAGGGGGAGAAGAGAAGGCACCAGTACACAAAATATCAGTAAGAGTTCACTAAAGGATAGTAAAGGTAAACAGACATTGCCCGCAAAAGTGTGTTAAAGTAAGGTAATGATTCAAAGCTGTCGACAGCATTAGTTTGAAAAGTAGGTACTAAAAAAACTTCCTCGTAGAGGCGAAAATAAAGTACCTAACGGTTCTGAACTGATTCACCATTTGTTTGAAATACATTTAAAAATTGTATACAGTAAGACCAAAAGAAAATAAATCATCACAAAGGGCTATATAAAAATGTAATTTTTAGATGTGATAGTTATTATTAAATATTTAATTAAGTAATAAGGTGGTCATAGTGTAATCTTTACAAGATCATTTATAGCAAGTCATTATGACCATTACAAAATGTCCGCTACTTAAAATCAATAGTTTTTGGGATACCTAATAATCTAATTCCTTTAATTAAAACGTCACGTTGATCGAATTAACATTTTAAATAAATTATAACACAGCCAAAATATGTTATTTGGAGCCAACAGTTCAATTTCTGTAAAAAGTTCCGAGACATCAACACCCTTAAGACAGCAATACTTAAAATAATTTTCATATACATAATGAGGCGTAAAGTAAATATATTAACATGATCTTGCTAGGCCTTTTTATGGGGCACTTTATCTTATTATCTTGCTGATCATAATTCGATCCCCAAAAGCGTCTGAATAATCAAGGAAATTTGTATATCCTTGCTCGTGCCATAAGTACGATACTAGTTTGAGTGTTAATTTTTCAGTGACCCATCTCGGTGGCTGCACAGTCTAATGTACTAATTTTACAATAGACTAGACTGCTGAGGATGGGGGAGACCAGGGTTTGATCCCGATCGGGTGCACTGAGGTTGTGAATTATGCTTTGGTCAAATACATTTCTTTAGGACAAAACTGTAAGGCCACAGATTACCGGCGCGCTGAAACGTATTATAAAAGTCTAGAAACTCTTTATTATTTAGGATGTATTTATTTTAAAATATGAATCACTTAAAAATTAATAATTTTAATAAAAAATTTACTTTTTAGATTAAAATATTTCAATTTCTCATATTTATGAAAAAGTGAGAATAGTTTATTTTAAACTACATTTTAAACAATGTTGAGGGTATGCGATACAATCATATGTTAGGCTCAAATAAACAAAATTCAAAAAGACAACGGGAAATTCTTAGATAATTAAAGAACTTTAAGGGTTTGGAGCTTCAAAACTACATTTCTGATAAAATATGCCGTCAGGTGAGAATATGTTCCTTCAACTAAACGGTTTCCTTAAAAACCTCAAATAAATTGGAATAGTTTTCAAAAACCGAAATATACAAACATCTTAACTCTAAGAAATACAATAAGAAAATTCAACTTAATAATTAACTAAGTGGCAACTTGTTTTGAAACATAATATTTTCGCCATTGATGATTAAATGATCCCTTGAGTCCTACCACCTCTGACCCTTCTACTCACCTCTAGGATTTCATCGCCGACCTTAAGCGCACCCGTCTTGTAGGCCGTGCCGGCGGGGTTGAGACCGACCACAAACACGGCCATGCGGTTGCGGTCCTTGTGCCCGGCCAGGCTAATCTGCGCAATACTTCTTCTTAACCTTGTCTGCAAAACAAAGATGGCAACTGGTTACTAATCTGCCAGATGGCATAAAGGTATAAACACAAAGAGCACCTTGTGACCAAGCTCACAATACTTCTTCTTAGCCTTGTCTGCAAAACAAAGATGACAACTGGTTACTCATCTTCCAGATGGCATAGAGGTATAAACACAAAGAGCACCGTGTGACCAAGCGCGCAAAACTTCTTCTTAGCCTGGTCTGCAAAACAAAGATGACAACTGGTTACTCATCTGCCAGATGGCATACAGGTATAAACACAAAGAGCACCGTGTGACCAAGCTCGCAATACTTCTTCTTAGCCTTGTCTGCAAAACAAAGATGACAACTGGTTACTCATCTGCCAGATGGCATAGAGGTATAAACACAAAGAGCACCGTGTGACCAAGCTCACAATACTTCTTCTTAGCCTTGTCTGCAAAACAAAGATGACAACTGGTTACTCATCTGCCAGATGGCATATAGGTATAAACACAAAGAGCACCGTGTGACCAAGCGCGCAAAACTTCTTCTTAGCCTGGTCTGCAAAACAAAGAGATCACAACTGGTGAATCATTTGCTAGGTGGCATTCAGAAATAAAAATGTAGAGCGCCGTGTGACCGAAAGCTAATTTACTTATGATTCTTCTATGAAAAACAAATATATGTCAATTGGTTATGATTGTGCTAGATGGTATGGAGGTATGAACGCAAAAATCACCGTGTGACCGAAGGCTCATTACTTCTTACTTTTCTCCGTAAAACACGTAGATGATAACTGGTTGTATATTTGCTAGATGCCATACACATACAGGAGCCAAAATAAGAATATCAGAGAAAAAACTCTTCGTGAAATGTGTAAATAATGTGTTTTTATATACGTTCTTTCATAATAGACCTTTTTTAAAAATCTCGATAACTTTTTTATAACTATTTTTAAATGACTGAATTACGGTGTTTTGGTGTCACTGTGTATCTTATAAGAAACAAATTATGTTATCAAAGAACCCAATATTAGAAAAGATGACACATTTAGGAAAATCCTCTTGTATGCACCAGCAGGAAAGATTGAAAAACATATAAGTGATAGTTGAAATCACCCCATTTCAAGAATCAATTTAAAAACCAGGGATTTGGAGTACGTTAAATAATAATAACAACAAAAATAATAATGCTATTGAGGATCTAGGCTACATCAATAATTGTAGTCCAGTAATGGAAAAATTAGCCAGTAATAATGTACCATAGCCTAGGGGACGCCCGATTGTACTAATCGTGGGTCCTTTTAGTGGAGGCTATTTACATGTTACAATGAATGAGATGAAATGATGGTAATAGTGATTATGAGGGTGTGGAACCAATAGAAACACTTAAACCTAACGTAACCCTAACTAACTAAACCCTGGTGACCATAATTCCCCTCTCATGAAAAATACCCTAGATACCAACCGGGAATAGAATCCGGGACCCCTAGACTCGTAGATAGGTGAACTGACCCCTACACCATGGGGCCGGTAGCGTTAACCGATGGGAATATAGAGTCTGTTTAACACAATCACTTTTTAGAATACATAAAAATTCAAAGAAAGATTACAGCTGCTATAGAACACATTTATTGACGTATTGATACATGATAATAAGGGTATTATCTATCGACTGTCAGATAAGGTTGTTCCTATGTAATAGTCTGAAGCTTGTGTGTATAGGGTTTACTTTAGGCTTCTTGATTTCATGCAGACGATTTATTTCTCTAGCACAAGGAACCTCCCATACATCCTACATAATAAATGAAACAGTAGGTGATAGGTAGGTAAGCTGGCCAGGCAGAGGAAGAAAGGCAGGTAGGTAGGAAGGATGCATGAAGGTCGAAAAGGAGGTCTATTTCAGCGGGTAGTGGTAAGTGTGGAGGGGTTAGTTCCCTTGCGTAACATGAAGCACAGTGTAATCCACACATCATATATGTTCAATGAGGGTTTTAGCAAGGTGGAGGGAGGGGGAGACCAACACTTGCTCGAGTTGGAAGTGCTCAATTTCACAGCGCAATGGGGTAGAACGGACGCGTGGATGTTTTTACGGTGGTGTTCAGTAAATAAACAACTAACAAAATAAATAGTGTAATCGACCAACACCTTATTTGACCAAGTGGAGGAAGGTTTTTTTGTTTGTTTATTTACCATGATAACTGTTCAGGTTACTAGAAAAGTTCTGTTTTAACTAGACCGTTTGGGATTTCTGTCTATCCGGATATTTGTTCCGCGATAACTGTCAAACGTGTTAACCAATTTTACTGAAATTTTGCAGGGATATTCTTTGAACGTTAAAATAAACTATGTAAATATGTAGTTATGCATATCAGGTTATCCGTTTTAATATGGTGGTCACTCAAATTATTAATTTTTATTTGAGGCATCCCGGCCTTTCTCTTTTAGATTTTGTGTCTGATAGACAGATGGCTGTAAATTGGTTACTCCAAGCTAAGAAATCGCCACTACGCACCATTATTCTTTTAGATATCTTATATTGCTTTAGAATATCTAATCAAATATGCTGCAAAATGGTTCGTAAATAAATAGCCAACAGAATTGTAATAAAGCATTACAGTGAAACCTGATGATTAAAACCTAAGTTATTAAAAAACCCTGATATAGAATTATTCTACTACCAAATTCTGTTATACTTGCTTTCTAAATAGTTTAAGTAGACGTCGAAATAAAAATTAAAATACCTTATTATACACATGGAATACTTATTAACTTAACTTACGTTCCCTACACTTCGACCTTAACTGTCTGTTCTTCATTCTTTAAATATTACCGAAAAAATGCATCTTTCATATGCTTAAACTAATACAAATTTCATTGTGTATAGTGAAGAAAGCATAAGAGCGCACTTCGATATGTTTATAGCACAATCTTGAAACTAATAGCCCCGTTATTCGGCCGTGAGATGGGCTTTTTAATATCGGACACAAAAACAGAGTCTTGCAAAATAAACAAAAATACACTTTTAGCACGAGCTCGTAAATTATTTTAACCAGCGTTTCAATAGTTTTAAATACGCATTAAGTAAAATTAAGCTCCCGATGAATTTTGCTGTGAAATTTTCTTCTCTCTTATTTTAATTAGTGAGTTGTATTTAGTGTTAAGTCATTACTTCCTTTTCGTTTTGGCAAACTTTATATCCTTTGTAATACCAGGAGTCTGTGAATCCTTTATAAGGACCATCCGAGTCAAATTAGTGTTATCGGAAGCTGCTTGGCTATTTGCCGATAATTTTCTACCCGTAAAGAGTAACGAAGCTGTGTCACGCTTAGACCTAAAGTGGGCTAAGTTACGTGCATATAAGATTTATTTGCTGAGCTTCAAAATTAATTAAACTGTGTAATCATAGTAGTCTACTTTCAATAGACAAGATAGATTAGTAATTTTAATCTTTATTCACTAAAAGTATATACATTAGGGTGGTAAAATTCTTATATAGATAAATACGTTTAAAGTTAGTTAATACCAGATTCTCTGAAAGATAATTTATTTAAGTTTATATAGTGATATTAATATTTTATTTATTTATTTGAGGTATTTAACGTGCACTTTCCTGGCCACCGACTGATTATATCAGAACACCAGAATTTCTATGAAAGAGAGCGAAAGTGCATGCCAATTTTAATGGGAAAGGTATATTCACATAGCGTACATAGTTATTTTACATGCCAAAACCTACATGGGACCGAAGCGACGTCTTTACTTCCCCTCCAAAGGAAGTTGTGCTATGTATTTTTATCATTCAATAAAAATCCATCGACCCCAGCTGGGTTTGAACCCATGAACATCGGGTTCTGAGGCAAGCACTTTACCCCAAGAGCATCGAGTTTGACTGATAATAATAAATAGTTAATTTTATATAATTTGCTCCTTAAAAAGCGAAATTTAATTTTTAATTTATACAATTTAGATTTCTAATCTATGCCAAAACCAAATCTCTCAACTGTATAAAACTCTAGGCCTATTTGCACTGTTAAAGTTTGGGATGTGAGTATGCCGACAAAGCATCAAACAGTTTCTTATACATCATATGTAAAGTACCAATAATTACTATCTGCAACTCGTATAAGTGGCGAGTTCTCAAAGTTCTATGGATAAACTTAACTATTCACAATGGAAACTTCGTGTGAAAGTGTGTAAAATTTTACACCTGAAAGTATTGTGTATAGTATGAGGATCGTGCATAATGTTTGTATTGTGAATGAGATGGGGTTTTTTAACAGATAGAATTACAAGTGTATACATTTTCATCATTGAAACGATAAATTTCGTAACAGTTTATTCGGAAAGAGATCGGTTGATACCAGGAGAAGAAATAATACGTCCTACATAGATTACTAAACAGTAATCTTGTCGCCAAAGTACTTTAAGGTTGCCAAAAAGTCCCGGGAAGGTGGCCGATCCTATCTGGGAATAGGAGAGAGTAGGTGACCCATTACCTCAGTGTACTAAGGTTGTCAAGAAGTAACGGGAAGGTACCCGATCCTGTTTGGGAATAGGAGAGTAGGTGCCCAATCCTATCTGGGAATAGGAGAGAGTAGGTGACCCATTACCTGAGTAATAAGTTTTACAGTTTTGGCCTCCCTGTTGGTGTGACCTGGTAAAGTAACTTAAATTCCTAATGTATTGTTGATGTCTGGTGCATGGGACCAGAAATAATACACTTCCATTGTTGTGTGGCTGAGTGTACTAGTTATCAGTCTCTCATTATGATTGGAACCAAACAAGGGTCCTGAGATGTTAAACCATTTCCGAAGAGTCTAAAAATATTTGCTGAATAATGAGCTAGCCAAACAATTTATATTAATTTTTTGTGAATCGGTACTACCATTGAGGAGAGGGAGTATAGATATCACTTTTCACAAGTGTCCTCTGTTCTTTACACGGTCCCTTATATGCAATGAAATTAATACTTAAAGGTATTGTCTTGTAATGAGCCAATGTTTCCTATGCTTCGAGTAGACCTTCCTTCTCCCTTAAAAATTGGTGGATGCAGCGAGATTACTTTTTCTGATACTTCCCCTTCGGTATTCCGTTTTGTTCATTTACGTTTTTAGGCCCTTAAACATTTTATTATTTATTGGTTTGACCAAAAATAAGTGATTATTATAAACCAAGAATATATATAATAAAAAAAATTGCCTACACACTATACCCAAAAGGTATTTGAACTGTTATCCCTCACTGCGGCTTCGGGGGCAGCTGGTTGATGTCACGACGTCAACGTTGTGTTCCGACCCGTGTGGTTAGGGGCAAGAAAAAGGTTGGCAAGATTCTTCCGGCAACGTGAGTCGTGGTGGTAGGTAGGATAGAGTCCCGGCAACGTGAGTCGCGGTGGGAGGTAAGGATGATGGCGGAAGGATAGGGAGTTCAGACAAAATTTATCTTTACAAACACGTCAATTTATTAGCTCTTTCAAACGGCGCACCCGGGCTGGGTAGCAACTCTTTGACTGGCCTCTGACCGCCGTTCAGCTGTTGCCCGACTCAGAATATCTACACTGACAGTTATGCCAAGCTAGGGCATCTGCGAAAGGGCTGATTTTCTGTTTGAGTACCGATTCATAGTCATGACTCCTAACCTAGCGAATGTAATTAGATACCTATGAAATGAAACAGATGAAATGTGGCTGTAAGAGAATTACAAGTATTAGTAAATTACCAGGCTATAAAAGAGGTACAGGTGTATTAGTAAATGTCCCTATGAGGTGGAATTTATGATTGTGAGTGATTGTATTGGGTCGTGGGAATTGNCTTTTCTTGGGATGTGGGAAGGTGTGTTTAAGGTATGATGGTGAGTTTTGAGTGATTTAGTGAGTCGTTTTCCGGGAAGGATCGAAAGGTTGATTTGACTTTTAGGGATAGATTTGACGCGAATGGTTACATTTCCATTCCCCATTTGGGACCGACAGCGGCGCCAGGATTATCCTCTGACCCCTGATGGGGAATGGATATGTAACCATCCGCGTCAAACCTAATCCCTACAGTCAAGTTAAACCTTTCGATCCTCTTCCCGGAAATCGACTCATGGAATATCAACATCTCTTCATCATACCTTATACACACCTTCCCACATCCCAGTAAAGAAAATCCTCCCCAAATCCCGAGACCCAGCGCAATTATTCAGTAATACCAATTTCACCTCACAGTTTAATTAAATATACAAATGTTATGTACAAGGTATCAATTCATTCACGAGGTCACGAGTCACGACAGTGACTCTATACTCGAACAAGAAATCATCCCTTTCGTCAGGTGACCTAGCTTGGCGTTTCTGTCAAGGTGGACATCCTGAGTCGGGAAATACATCATACAAGTGTAGTATTCTACACTCTCATCTCATCTGGTAAATAAGTTCATTCACGAGGTTAAGAGTCATGACTATGACTCGGTACTCAAACAGAAAATCAGCCCTGTCGCAAACGACCTAGCTTGGCATAAATGTCAAGGTGGATATTCTGTGTCGGGCAACAGGGGAAACCCGGCGCTGAGCACAGTGGGGAACTCGCTACGGACGCCTTGGAGAACATGGACTGCGGAGTGGTCTAGGCAGTAGAGGGGGTGGTTGGCGCGGCTTGTGCAAGTGTGGAGGAAAGATACAAAGGCCGACTGAACAGTGAGGCACAACAAAGTCAATATTAAATATTAATTGAAATTCACTCAGTACCTTGAAAATCTAGACAAACATTTCAAATATAGGCGATATATTAAAACAGTGCATGATGAGACTACTATCGTTAAGATAAAAGTGATGTCAAATTTGGTTGAGGAGAGAATTTTGTTTAAAATAAATTACTTAAGATACGTCTTCTGAATACATTGTGCCATTAAAATTGACCTCATATTATATGTTACTATTTCCCTAAAATAATAGTGTGCCCCTTCAAGTAAAGAATCGTTATAATATGTATGATTTGAAACTTCTCGTGGGAAGGGGGTCAAGGGGGGGGGGGAGGACGATGACATATATATGAATGTGTGTTAAAAAGAATGAAGAGTGAGTGATACACGAAATACATGAGATAAGAATCCATTTCAATTTGCAGCGGGAGTCGAAATAAATAAAAGCCTCCCGGGTGGACTAGTTGACCACACAGAGGGCAGAGCAGTCTGCCGCAGATAAAGGGTTAGGAAGGGAGGGGTGGCGGGGGCGGGATAAGAGAGCCGACGGTTCGATCGATAAGCACGCGTTTCCCACACCAATTCCCGCTCCCTTTCTTTCAACTCTCCATCGTCGCTTATTATACTCTAGGTTCATCAATGGCAGGGTTTCGCCCCACTCAAGACAAACTACAAGCTTTTTTTTTATCTTTACTTCATGGAAATTTGTTTTTAATTAGATCTGTTGAGGGGGAGCACAAGCTGATTTAAAACATTTCAAGACTATCACCGGTAGAATTAAAATAACTTTTATTTCTCGTTTTCCGAAAATAATCAGAGATAACCATAGACGTTACTAACCATTTTAACACACGTACCAAATATCACGTGGTCTAAATTGTCAGTCTCACAACTACTCGGTCTCCGGAGAACAAGAGTTCAAGGTTCAAATCTCGACCACGCGCACTGGGGTGGTTTTCTCCATGTGGTTTATAATTTTGATTTCTATATAACTTCTCCACGCAAATTTAGATACATTTAATATAAATCCTACTTTACTCATCCTACACACTAACCTAATATTTATATATATATATGCAAGCGTGTAGAAATGAAAAGTGAGATGTAGTGACTAAAATAAAGGAAATTACATATATTTATATATATAAAGGCCTTTATATTGTAAATGGCCCCTAACCTTTGGGAGCCCCATCAGGTAGCATCAGAGCATGCCATTCGACTATGAACTATGGACCTTTGGGATAAGGGTCCAAGGTAAGATTTCAACCAAGGATTTAAAATGTTTCATTGGTTAACTAAGTTCTTTCTAATTCACTTTGTGCTAAACCATAGGATTTTGGTCTGGTTGTGGTTTTTCCTCTGAATCACGTTATTATTATTATAATGATGTATAAGTATCTCGTAGATTGTACACACAATAGTAGCATAAACACAAATACTCGTGGGAATAGAACTATTGAACGTACACAAGTGTGTACAGACCTCCTTTTCTCTTCACAGTATTTAAAAACTATAGCTTAGAATCTTTCTATTTGCATAGTTTGTCGTAATACGAGCTAGCTCTGCGATCGCTGTCTATCGTGGTTATAAATAAAGTATGTGACGTGAAATAACAGCTTTTTATGATTGTTTTAGACATATTGTTAGAAATCCTAAGCGTAGCTTGGATAGATAATAGATTATAATATAGTCATTTTAATTTAACATCTAGTACCATCAGTGATGAATCATTGAAATTAATAATTTAAGTGTGAATTTGGTATAAAAAACCCATTCGTATTTGAATAATTGAAAGCTACTTTAAATTAATGAGCTATAGGCTTAAATGAGTTGCGGTTTAAGAGTTAGCTCAATTATTTACTCTTTTTACAATAGTGGTAATATTCTAATGATTTATTTCCAGTTGTATGCCAAATTTAAAAAAACTTCCTATTCCTCTTCAATTTGAAATATTCTTATATATTTTACTGGTCTTAGTATACGATTATTCTAAATGTCACCCTATAGGATTCAAACAAGAATTCCCTCAGATGTCATATACTAGTTAAGACTGGTGGCTGCTCGCTCTAATATAATGGTTTTCAACCAAGGAGTCACGACACCATTTGGGGTCATGATGTGTTTCGGATGTGGTCACAGGGATTGTTGAGGTTATAGCTTTATATTTACTAGAATGAATTTATTTATTTATTATTATTATTATTATTATTAGCACCGCGTCTTACTACCCGTTCGGGTTGTTATGCACTTATGCTAATGTGTAATGGTAGGGTGATTGTGAGATGAAATGAAGGACCTACAGTTTAACGTGGAATCCGAACCACGGTTATTAATTATTAGTATTATTAGTATTATTATTATTATTAGCACAACGTCTTACTACCCGTTCGGGCTATACGCACTTACGCTAATGTGTATTGGTAAGGTGATTGTGAGATGAAATGAAGGACCTACAGTTTAACGTGGAATCCGAACCACGGTGGAGGCCTGGCATTCCTCACATTCACAAGATGTCTTGTCAGAGGTGAAGGAAGGGTTTGGTAATCAGATAAATCTTTGCCGGGACCGAGGATTGAACCCCGGCCGCCAGCATAGAAGTCTGACACCTTACCCCTAGACCGCCAGGTCACCTTAGAATGACTTTAAGAAGGTGCAAAATCCAACTTAAAACAAATGTGAGAGGTTAAAATGATGAAAACTCTTTAGGTTCCTTGTGGTTACACAACTATGACTTGATTGACTGTGGCAGACCAATATTTGGGCGAGTGGCGCCAATGGCATAACTTCCCAAAAACCTATTGAGTTGGATGAATCTCTTAAACGACATCATAGTCACATTCGTAAATTCATTATATTAGCAAGTTATCGCAATTAAAACAAGTATCGGTGGGCACACCACCTTAAAGTCACGCTCTTTTGATTGGTTTGTCAGTTAAGGTAAGGTCGGGTTTCAAATTTTAGCCGGTTGAGCTGGGAGTGATTTTTTTCTAAAATATTTACAACTCTCCCCAAGGAAATAAGGGCACACTTCCTCTAAACTCTAAAATCTACCTACCCAACAACTGTAGTTAAATTCAGATAGCCGGACGGGTGCGGTGAAACAAATGAAGGTATTTGTAAAACAGACTGTACTTTTTACTCTCAGTATTCATCCTGTCAAACAGACGTGAGTACTTGTAGAAATGACTGTACTTTTTGCTCCCGCTATTCATGATGTAGAACAGTTTACAATCTCTACATCAGCTACGGTTCATTGAGTTATTGGGATATTAGATAGATTGATAGTAGACAGGTTCACTCCGGTTGTGTTAAAACTAACATTTATATTATTACTATTATTATTATTATTAGCACCACGTCTTACTACCCGTTCGGGTTATACGCACTTACGCTAATGTGTAATAGTAGGGTGATTGTGAGATGAAATGGTGGACCTACAGTTTAACGTGGGATCCAAACCACGGTGTGGGCCTGGTATTCCACACATTCACAAGTTGTGATTAATACACGTCTTGTCAGAGGCGAAGGAAGGGTTTGGCAATCAGATAAATCTGTGCCAGCACCGAGGATCAAACCCCGGACCCCAGCACAGAAGTCCGACACCTTACCCCTAGACCACCAGGTCACCACTAACATTTTAAATATTTTGATCATATTAAAACGATTAATAATAATTCGAAAGCAATAACAAAATCAATTTTTCAGCACCATGTACTACTTACTACTCATTCGAATTATACGCATAGGTACTAATTACGCTAATGAGTTAGAGATGAGGATGGTTGAATTTAGATTAAGTGTACCCGCATTTGTATGAAGAAGCATATAAAACAAAAAGAGCCTCCGTAAACCCGACCGAAATTCGAAACCCAATCTCCCTGTAATCGGCAGTCTAGTCTAACACAATAGTGACGCCTTAGACATTCGGCCATCGAAGAAGGCATAAAATAATTGGAGCCATTGAAAAATTGAAAGAGTATCAAGAGGCCGAGTTAATTTTTTCATAATATAATAGACCCCTAGGAATATAATCATTTGTTTGATTTTTTACTAAGGTCAATTTGGTGAAAAGAAAAACATTCTAAGCTTAAATTAAACTTTTTTTTAATAACTTTAACAAATTAAACTTTTTACTTTCTCATATCAAGAGAAAGTAATGTAATCGTGAAAAAAAATCGATCTCGAGATTATGACAAATATATAACAAGGTATGGGGGCACGAACTTAAATAGTGGATTTTACACTTAGCCCTTCAATTAAGGGTAGTTTAATGATGATTATTTTTTTAATTACAATTTTTCAAAAATTTCTCTAATAATTTCGTTTAAAATGCTAATCTAGGATTTGTTTGGAATGACAAATAGCACTGTATAGTTGGTTTTTGGGCAAAAATTCATTGAAGGTTAGTTTACTGATGACGGATATTTCAAAAACTTGATATATTTTTAAAATGGCACTAACAATTTTTCTTTTAAAAAAATGGGTATCTTGGGAGTGTTCGGCATGAAAAATAACCCTGTATACTTAGTTTTGTATAAAAATTCTATAAAATATCGTTTCCTGAGGAGTTATTTTTGAAAATTTTAACTATTTTGAAAATGGCTATTTTGCTTAAAATGTACATCTGGGGGGTGTTTGATATGAACGTGACAAATAAACTTATATACTTGTTTGAGGGGTGGGGGAAATTGACTATGGGTAGTTAAATGATAAGTTTTTTTTTATTTGAGTATTTTACGAAATGGCTTTAGCGACTTGGTTAAAAAATAGTATCGGGACCCTATTTTACATTTCAATAATCTTTATTTATCTAAAATAAATTAATTTAAGGGTAGTTTGGTTACAAATGATAGAGAATCGAATGTTTTGGAAACTGACCTTGAAGATTGAACTCAAAATGGGGCTATGTGAATTTTTTCCATAATAAATAAGAATACGTTATTATTTTTACGCATAGCAAATAATTTTAGGGTAGTTTACAAGTAATTTATTTTTTAATATCTGAATTTTGTTAAATATATGTGAATAATTAAGTATAAACTTATATATAAAGAGTGTTTATTGTGCTTAACAAGATCATTTGTTTGTTTTTATGACAAACTTATTAAAGAGCAGTTGACAAAAAACCTATTTTTGAAAATTTGCTTCGAAGCTATAATACACAATATGAGAAAGTTTGTGCAATTGCGTTGTACCATTTATTTAAAAAAATCGATTATCCATACAGACCTACTTGATTTATTTCAGGTCACTTTTACCCATTAGCAAGCCAGTAATAAAATAATTTTGTCACTTTTCTTTTTTTATTTAATTAGTACTATTCAACACAAGGGTTATTAACGAAATAATATAAACATTTTAGATGAGAAAGGTAGTTTAAAGTAAGTGTACCAGCATTTATTGTAGGTATAGGTTATGCAAGTCCCAAATGAACAAAAAGTTCGCTCAAACGGGAATCAAACATCACTTTTTTCATTTAGAGTATTTAACGTAAACTTCATAAACTCGTTATAAACGTCGCACGAAATAACCTGCTACTATAAAAAATAAAACACCCCACAGTCACCTAGCCGATCCCTCATCAGTGATACATTAATTATCAGCAGTGTCGGTAAACGTACTCAAATCCGCAACGGCGCAACCTGATCCTAACGTGTTAGCCCATGAGGTAATGGTTGCTATTGCCCATTCGCGCTAGCTTTGAGTTTTCTCCAACAGTGGTAAAATATAATCATAATAAAAAAAAATTGTTTTCATCCTCCAAGCAATCATGTTTTGTTATTTAGACAGGTGATGTAAATTTACTTCAAGTTACAAAGTAACAAAACGTAATTGTAAGGTAGTTGAATGCGTAACTATTTTTATAGGCACTTAAAACTTTATTAAAAAGCCAAAATTTGCGAACCAACAATATAGTATGATTTTGGTCGGAAGTAACCTTTAGAAATATATATATATATTTGTTAAAAATAGCATTTTATCTTATTATTAGCACAATTTTATAAAGGTATTTTTTTCGTCACGTCTCACCGCCCATTCGGTCTATACGCATATATATTACGCTAATGTATTAGTGGCGAGGAAGTTAAAATTTATAAGAAATATACCCACGTTTGCGTGAAGGAAAAAGGGAAAACCAGTTAAGAAGAGCCACCCTTCATACACCCAAATGGGACTTGAACCCCGATCTCCACATCATCAACAGTGCGGTCCATTGTGGGAGAGACGCCATAGAACATTCGGCCACCGAAGCCGATTTCATTGGTATTGATTACACCCATTAAATCAGATATGACTATATATACATTAAAAGTGTTTTAGTAACTTTTATGGCTGTCAAAAAAGGTTATATAATTTATACGATATATATCGGGCCGTACTTGTGATTTATTAAATGTTAACTTTTTTTAAATGTATATATATANTATATATATATATATATATATATATATATATATATATATATCAACGAATCACAGTGACACACTATATTCTCTCGAGAGAGTGAGAGGTATGAAATGTACAAACAAAGTACCAACTAATGCAATACATAACCTAGACAAGTGTGGTCTAACTTGCGGCCCGTGGGCCAAATGTAGCCCACACTAACTGAAAATACCGGAGAAAAATTAAAGGGAAGCTCTCAGTGCTGGGTGTGATATAGCTAATGATTAAAATATTAATTTTAATTTAAATGATCATTATTGAATTTTACCATATACTTATTTGATTTATAAAAATACATATTTATAATGCTAAGTTGTTTTGTGAAAATGTGTGTGCGTGCATATTTCATGATATATAAATTTGGGAGATTAATAAAAATATATTTTTGGCAGTAGGTTTGAAAGATTCTACCAATCAAAAATACAAATGATAATATGTGATATTGAAAATAATTGTTTATTGAGTATTTGTATCCGCTTCGGTGGCCGCATGATCTAACGCGCTAATCTCATGACGGACAATACTGCCGAAGACGGAGAGATCGTGCTCGATTACCGGTCGGGTGTAGTGAGGTTTTTTTCCTTCACAGTTTCCCACTCTACTTCCACGCAGATACGGGCGTATTTTCTCCAAATTAAGCCTTACTAATCCCCAACCAATTAGTGTAATTAGTACAATTAAGTTGATGGGATTAATAATTCTGCCCACGGTGCATATCATAATAAGATTTGGCCCTTTGGGTGAAAAATGTCGGGTCACCACCCTTATATAGAAGAGTGTGGGTTGGACAGATCTATGCGACATGGTATGTGGGAAATGCAGGGTAGAGAAGTTGTGGGAAAGGGCATCAAAAACACCTTTAAAACCATTGAATGTGTAGACTATACTATTAATGTATATTTGCATTCAACGTTAAAACTGCGTTGATTACTTATGACGTGGCGGCAACTCAAGATAGGATTTCCCATGTTAATGCATTTACGTTTAATTTGATGGATTTTAAAGCTATAACATTGAAACAAAAACTATAAATTCTTAAATAATTCTATAAATTGACTTAAATTGTCAAATACTTTTTTTTAAATTGTCTACAACTAAGGTTATTTATTAGGTTTACTCATAAAAATGGCATGTAGAAATCTTCCCGCCAAGATTTATATTTAAAAAAAAGTCAATGTAAGCAGATGTACTATAGGGAACAAGAAAAAGGTAGTTTTTAAAGGCAAGCCAACGTTGTCCAAGCGCAAATGGTCACATGTGTGTATACTCGTGAGAGAAAGAGGGAAAAAAGAGGCCTTACAGGGCTAACAATTCATTTTATTCTCTCTATTTCTATGCCGTACATTGGCGTCTAAGGGCAGTATGCAAGAACGTAGAGTAAATGCTCAGTGGACCGATAGTGTAGTCCCGAGCACACTAATTCCCCACTAAGCATTCACTATACGTTCTCAAATACCATCCTCAAGTATGATAGTGCTTATAATGTTTAGTCGCGCAGAGTTGAGATGCAGCCCGCTATGCAAAACAGCTTCGAAATCACCAAGTAGACAAAGTCGTTTATTCATCGTAAGAGTATAACCGTTTCAGAGGTCTTGGGTTCGATCCCCGGTGATTAAAAAATGCACGAGTATCTGGGAAGCAGTGAGTCTGGAACGGGATCCATCTCAGACTCATGATGACACGTGAGGAGCTACCTGAATAAAAAAAAGGTAGAAGCTCTGGTTTAAAAAAATTGAGATTAATGGCTGAAGGGCTTGTTGTGCTGACCACATGACACCTTCTATCCGCAAATGTTAGTACTATCATCGCTAGCAGTGGCGGCCTCTCGGTCGGTATGGCTCGCTAGCGGACTCGCACCACAGAAAGTAGAACTGTTTGTAAGACAGCTAAGCTTATAAAATGAATCCACTTTGAATAAAAAAATACAAAGCTCTATTTTCGAGAGCACAAAACTAACAAGGGGAGGAGTATTAACATACAGCACGACATGAAACATTATTTCAAAGCTTTGTGGCGACGTGAAAGGAAACGAATGTGGGCGAAGAGAAATTAACATCGAATTTACAAAAGTACACAACAAAGAAAGTCGAACGTATCCTATCCAGCGTAGCATACTTAACGAGGATGCGACTCCACTCTGGCGAGACAAAGTGTTAATAGATGGCGAACGAGTTGGCTTGGATCAAATATAACGTCTCTCTACCCTTATTTGTCTTGCTTTTGTTGAATTGAGATTTTTAAGTAACGGTTGAAACAAGAGGATAAGATAAAAAAAGAAAGGACGTGTAACAATTTAACAGCTTATTTGTAGGAGATTATAAACTTTTACGTTAGTTAAATAATTTTTTTTTCGAGTAAGAGAAAACAACGTTATGTATTTAAAGAAAAAAAAAGTTAGTTCAAGTTTTTTAAATGTGCTGTTATTCAATTAAACCAAAAGTTCAAATCCATACAGGAAGGGAAGATTAAATATTTATATATATATGATTTACTATCTCGTCCAGTAATGTGAATCAGGAAAGAAAGTTTAAATTTTACCAAATACATTGTCTTTTAGAAGCAGACAAAATCTTACATTTGATTTTTTAGTTATTTTTTTAGTGATGGATTAAACATTTATATGGAATTGTTTTTCTTTTCTAAGTGCTAAAAGCTATAAAATTCTCCCTTCTCAAGATCAAACTGTTATTATTTAGAAATAATTAAGAAACAAATATATTTTATTTTTCAATAACTTTAAATTCGCGTAAGCCACATGTCTTTTAAAACGAGTATATTACTATTTTCAAACATTCTAATATTAGAAAAAATACTCTCTCAATTCAATTATTCTCTATTTTTATTTTATTTTCTTCCCTATAAACAGTAACCAAGACACCAAATCCGATGCCCTTCCTTCCGAGTAATGTCTACTACACTTTTTGGCTGGACATCCCAGGAGGCTGCCTCAACTTTAAGAAACAAACGATAGTCTTTTCTTGTCTTATATGCCTATGACTGGAAGATTCAAGTTAGAATACAGGCTGAGTGTAGTAAGAATGAAATAGCCAAAGCTATTATTTATACATTTAGTGAGTCAAGGCCGTAGCCAATCAATAATTTCAGGGGGGTTTGGTGGGCACATCCCTCAATTGCCGGAAGTTGGAAAAAATTCTAAATGATGAACAGGTCTCGAAGCTATTTGAAGTGTCTCTTATGGCAACATAACCCCCTAACTGCCAGAGGCTAGGAAAGATTCTAAATATTAAACACCTCTAGAAGCTTTTTGAAGTTTTTTTGCAACATAACTGCAGAAGATTAGTAAAAACTCTGAAGCCTCTGAACACCTCTAGAAGCTATCTGAAGTGATTTTTATGGTAAAACAGCCCCCTAATTTGTACTTGTACCTTAAATAAAGCCATGTATATTTGAGGGGGGGGGGTATAAACCCCCAGCCCTCCCCCCCAATTGCTACGGCCTTGTAGTGAGGATTTACTCCATCTAGATATATTCTGAAAATTGAAAAATGACACCTGGCCACGGGAATTGAACCCGGGACATTTGGCTTAGTACGTCAATACTCTTACTAGTGAGCTATCCAGGATTCCTCTCGCAATCAGGGTCATTCTTCACTCATATTTTAAGGCAGCGTCTATGATGGACGTGCGGAAATCGTCGGCTACAAATGTGTGATTTTATTAAGATCACGAGCTATCAGAAAACGCAGCCACCTTCGACTCGGTAGTTGGCTTATTGCTGCCATTTGTACAATTATTATAATTGTAAGGGATTGCATGTTTAAGAATCAAATAGCCAAAACTCTGCCTTAAAATATGAGTGAAGAATGACCCTTGGAACGGGACGATTCCTGGATAGCTCAGTGGTAAGAGCATTGGCGTACTAAGCCAATGCTCAGTGGTTAGATCATTGGCGTACTAAGCCAAAAGTCCCGGGTTCGATTCCCGTGTTCAGGTGTAATTTTTCAATTTTTAGAGTAAGTGTAGTAAGCTAATGTTTCCTAAATAATTTCCCAATCTTCCTTAACCCTGCTACTAATCTAAAGTTAATTAAATAGCTGACACATGAGGGGAAGCTATTAGCTGATTTACCAGCAAAGATGGCTGCATCTGATAGCTCCCGTTTAAGTGCACTAATATTGAATTTGTCCCAAGTGGTTTACAGGGCTATCTCTAAGAAATTGCATCAAATTTTTTCTAATATAATTATCCTTATCGTCTCCACTCTCTAAAATTAGGTAATTACTGTAAGGCTTATATTAAATATACCATCAAATAAATGGTACGATACATTCATAGATACTCTCTCATAGTCTTGTAGTTTGAAACAAAGCTTAACCAAACCTGTTTTCAGTAAACCAACTTTAAATATAATTTTATACGAACAATTGGAGTTATATTTTTAATTTTTCCAGATACCTTTTTAAACTAATAGCTTATTTTTGAAAAACTACAAATTTTCAAAAACCAGTCCTTGATAAATAAACTGCCCTTAATTTGAGAGAAAGAAAATCACGATTATTCCTCAAGGTTACCAAATCAGTATATAGGAAGCGCCGGTTTCACATCAAGAATGACAAATCTGTTGATTGTGCGTGTGATTACGGCGTTACTGCAGCATGACTAAGCCTAACCCCTTACGGAAGAACTAAGCTACTTGCCGATATTTGATCAAAGGAAAAAAAGCCAACGTTGAATGTCTGTGTGATGAGGATATATATTGTATGTAAAGGCGCCGGCTATGCTTCAACAATACTAACTCAAACTTAATCACACAATGCCCGCACTCGATCCACGGTTCTCTCTCGCAAGACTTTGTTGACAGCTTTATTTTCCCTCTTCTCGAACCTTCTCCTCCTTAATGCCGCCACTGACGCGTTACAGCGAACGTGTCGACCAACGTGGGTAACTATGACGTGATCAGAGTATGATATTTTTTCTCATGCATAGATTTACACAGAACTGAAGTCTTGATAGCGTATATGATTATAGATGATACATAGGTATACCACTGAGATTCTGTATGAGTTAGAGAGGTAGATCGCCAAATCTAACAAAGAATTAGGCGTGACCCCGTGTTTTTTAGAGCCCACCCAATGTGTAACCTTACCTTTATCTACATCAAGATCGATAAAAGAAAACTTTTTATTCCATGTTGTTACAGAAGGTAAATTCTCTTGAGAAAACATCTCTAAAGTAAGACTCGACGTCCTTACATCTTTCGCACTTTCACTAAACCGGTTACCATCTTGCCTTTATCTTTTATGGTGTTGGTTACAGCCCAGGCTGCAGCTTTATCAACCAACTTTGAATCATATGCAACAACCCCATTCCTAGCTTTCTCTATAAGCTTGCAGTCAGTGGTATGTAATCTTGCAAGATATATAATTTTAGAGTACTCGATATAATGCTTTTTACAAGCTTGGGCTATAACATAACCATTTGGATCACCTCGTTTTAGTCGTTTATCCAACTTGGTACCAGGAACACGGCAATGTTAACCAGGAATATGAACTTTAAACGTCATCTTATTAATTATCGCATTCAATGTCCCCCTACCATTTTAACTATCCGCTTTATGACATATGAGCGTTTGTTATCCGTCTTTACTGGGGCTTCGTGTGGAGTGGTTTGGTGGTCGTTGCCTTCTTTAGTGTCTTAAGTCGTTGGGCCTTGC
>CABFVX010008045.1:0-26653 GCA_902151425.1 Timema shepardi | reverse complement strand
ACATACATACATACATACATACATACATACATACATACATACATACATAGCATACATAGCATACATACATATCATAGCATACATAGCATACATACATAATCACACCTTTCCCTTACAGAGTAGGCATGCCAATGATACATTCATCGAACGAGAGCGATCGTAAATAAATATTAAATGTCAACAGAACTGACCTAACTCAATGTTCATTAGGTTAGTCAAGGTTTCATTTATATTGAAACAACTCCATGAATTCCTTGGAAATTACAAGACCATTCTGATCTCTTACAAAGCTTTACATTACAACGCTTGAACCAGTGGGTAAAAAGAATTAAGTTAGTATCATTATTAAACATTAAAACACAACACATTTAAAACCATAGTCATTATTATTATAATCACTTTAAAGATAAAAGCATGTAAGAATTTTAATTCTGTAAATTTATATTTTATTTAACTTTAATTTATTCTTAAGTGATTATTTATTTAAAACTTATTATTTTCAACGGGCATTGCATTGCGTCGAAGGAAACACCTAATAATGATGCCAATACATTTATCTGATCAAGAAATATTTTTTTACTGGAGTTTTTGTCCGGTTATTCCGTCCCCGCTTTGAAAACTATCCTGATCATTGGTAATTTTATTGTCGTCTTCTAAGAAACTCATAATGTCCGCACTATACAAGGAGGAAAAAAATTGTCTCCAGCAGTGACGAGGGGAGAGACGTAGAAATAAGCGAGGCTTTGTTGAAAAAAAATGAGAGACGCGGACGGAGAAAAAGTAATTAAAAAGAAAAGTCTTGTGATAATGACAGGGTTGTATTAGTGCCGATTACACGACAATTATGTCAATAAAAGAAAGTACAATGTCTGGGGACATTTTTAATAACTTCCAGAACAATATCTAACACCCTTCAACGCCGAAGACTACATGCAAGACGCCATCAACATGAGGTGATATCAACCCAAACTTTAATTGTGATTTATCCTTTGTTTTATATTACAATTTCGACCAGACTTCATTCAACGTTAAACATTTATTGTTCCAAGTTCAAAGGTTAATATTAATTTTAGCTAAATTCACTGACATTAGGATTTTTCTTGTAGATGTATTTTTTCTGTTTCAACATTGACTCTAGAATGATTTTTTTTTTGCCAAAGTAACGACTTCGACGAATGCAAGGACCTTATTTAGTATTAATTGTTTTAGTGTTCAACGACCAACATCATTGAGGAAATTGCCTATAAAGGTATACAATATATATATAAGGATTTCCAATTGTTTATTAAATAGATGCTCGTTCAATAAGTCCACTTAAACAGTAAAGGTATATTTCTTCCAACATTACCAAGAGGTCACGAGAGAGTCCCGTGCTCAATTTATTTGTTGTAATATTATAGTGTTTTTTTTACCCTGAGATAATTGTCGTAAAAAGCACATGTTGTTTGTGAACCCAAATATTGTACTCACATTTTTTGTTGCCTAAGCAAGTCCACAATTCATTTATTACCTATCTTATGTATTTTTTGTTGATGTCATTGGACTTAAGGTTAATAAATAGATAAATGCTTCATGTGTATATATNTATATATATATATATATATATATAATTACTCCACTTTCCTATAAAATTCACATCCTCATTATCATTAACGTTGTATTAAAGATTAAAATAATATAAATGTCCACAAGCAATCCTTTTAAGTAAATAGAAAGATTATATAGTTTCTCATGTCAGGCGAGCGACTCATTCTGCTCTTTGTGGCGTTTTGGTTTTGGTTTTCCATAAACAGTGTTTTTCAGATTTTAACTATTCTTTTATAAGATTTGTATTGTCCAGCTTGACGACCAGTATTGGATAGTCGTAAGGGGTTTTAAAACCCATATTTGTTACACATTTTGGAGAAAACACCTCGATGCACCAGATAGTAAGTCTAGTCCAAACTTCACCATAACCACCAATATACACAAGGAGAAACTGCCGCCCTAGGGCCTAGCCCACTTGACTACCAGTCCTGGTGCTAGAGTAAATTGAATTATTTATAAAGGGGAAGGGGGCGCCAAAATAACTTATTTTGAGTGGTTTATCACTGTAAATGAGCTAAGCTCGGAAGTTATTTAAAGTGACCCACACAACGAATCATAAACACTAGCCCCAGTAGCATTTGCACCCGGTTCAAAACCCACTACATACCGTGATGCACATACAATTTGTGGACATTGAACTCTGACCCTTCTTTGGAAACACAAACACTTGGTTCAGCATAGATTTTAAATGAACATGTGATTGCTATATCTCTATTAAAAATGCATTTGTTTAAATAGTACATGTTATAATAAATAATTTTTAATCTATATATTTAACTATTGACAGAAGTAATTTAATGAATGTTAAAAATAGTGGTTTAATGTATAACGATTTATTGTGGTGAACACGATTGAACATTCAAAGTGAATTCTTACAAAGTATTTTTTGATTTTATTGTGGGTCATTGAAAGTTAGCAGAAACATTAAGTAGTCTAAAAATGTCCCACCCTGAAATAATTTAACAACTTGGTTTTGTTCTTCCTGTAACAGCTACGATCGTATAAAAGCATTCCTCAATAAGAATACATTTGCAGAACATGTATTGGATACTCAGCATACTTACACCTTTAGCAAGTGTCTCTACTTAGCGCAACTCTTTACGACAAAACAAACCAAAGATATAACTCAATGAACATTGTCTGATAATTATACTAATACTTGACAAAATGGTAATGGGTATCCTCACAAGATACTATATACTTCCAAGAAGCCCAACGCTATACATTAACGTCATTGGCATGATGAAGCACCACCTCATTTTTACCCGGGGAGTCCCCCATCTGGCGGTTTTTCGTTTCATCTAAGTATATTAAATTTATCTCTCTGGAGACACTCAAAAGAACAGGGGGGTGCATATCCTACCACGTATATTTAAAATATCACAGGGAGATTACACGCTTATTGTACAACCCTCAATGCCGCCGTTTACCTGATTCAATAATACGACATACTGCTGTCTGTCTTTAAATTCATGATGAGCACACCTGCCATAAGTTTGGACTAAATACTGTTGTAAGGATTAATAATAATAAATATTATTATATTGCATGTTGTTCCTTTCTTTAACTAACCCGTAAGAAATGATGAGTGTCTTTACCCCAATTTAGGTTGTCACATATCTTACAAAATTAAGCATCAAATTAAGTTCACGCTTTTATAATTTGTTAAAAAGGCATAGATTTGCAGAGAAATTGAGCAAATTTGTAAGTAGCCTGTATAGCAGAACCTCCCCCCGTTTAATTAAACAATAATCAAAAAATATATAAATATCTACAGTATTCTTAAAGCTATGTATGCCTACTCCGGAAATATAATAGTACAAGGCGTTAATTTCACAATAGACTGGATTGCCGATAACGATTAAATCAGGGTTCAAGTCCTGGTCGGATGTACGATGGGTTGTTTATCCTAAGGGTTTTAACCCTTTCTCTATCTCTCTTTCTCTTTCTCCAATGTACAGGGAGGGTGGGAAGTTGCTATTTTAAATTTTCGTAGCTGTGTTCATTATTGACTGATTAGTAAAAATGTTTATTTCCTGTTGTAGAGTCCCTGAGAAAATCTTCTACTATCACAACATTTACCGTGAGTGAGTAAAAAAACTGGCAGAAAAACTGTCTTTGGACAACTGTGCAGAGAGATAGCTTCACATTTTGAAATGTGGAAATATGTCATCCTTGTGCGACAACAGTGGCGAGGTGTTCACGGTAAACTTGCTACACTTCATCCCAACACAATTGACCCACAAAATGAATGGCAAATGGGTATGTTTCAGATGTAATAAAAGTGGATGACCGTTGGCAGTGTGGACCCCGAAGAATGTTGCGATAGTGAGTAAAGGGTTCACGTGCAGCCCTGATAAATCAACACGCCAGGTCTCTCCCGACATACGGTGCGTACACTTTTGAAGTAGGGACCTTACGGTTCCTTATCACACACCGATCAAACCATTTCACAAACCGAAACCCTGGCCATATAAGAGATGAAAAGCACTCCAAATGTATTCTACCGGTGTTTCTGAATAATATAAAGTAATCACTCTTGGTTGGATGATTGGATCTGCTATCTCTAGATCAGAAGAAATTACATCTCAAGGCAAGATCCCAGGATTGGCTGGCTCAAAATCACATGTGTAATCTTGGGGGTCTCCAACTCAAATTGGTACTTTTACTCTACTGCCAGAGGTAGCACATGAGTGGTCTACAATGTTGACAGCAATGTTGCAAGCATCTAAATTTAAAATATATATATAGTTGGTCTAGACGGTCAAAACTTTTGATATGGTACAGTACGAAACGGCAGTGCAGTGAGTAGATGCAAGAACAAAATGAAAAATGAAGTTCTTCTGAGACTTGGGGAGTATCATGCTATGATGGCAGCTTTGAGGGCTCCGGGAAGCTCAGTCGAAAATTCTGACACCGATTATGCATAGATCGAGGCAAATTTATATGTCTATGATACAAGACAGATCCTCAAATACAGCCACGCAAAGAGTTAACTTTGTGCACATATCTCCACATACATGATTGTGTATGAACTTGCTCTGGAACAGTCCTTCCCATATATGTATTGGTGCTTCTATTTAGCTGTAGAAGCTTCAGTCACAATTACAAGGAAATTGTATTGCTTGTCACCAGAAGGGAATGAGCACGAGCACAATACAACTTGGCGTGGGCTGCACCTAAAGAGCATAGGCATACTCACTGGTTGCGCACCACAAATAGGGTGAACAACAATAATCAACATTTCATTTATGCAACAGACAATTACCTAATTAGGTAGAATTACCAGACCATGGAAAACCTAAATTCTTTCTTTTCTTCTTGTCAGTACATCAGACCGAAACATGGTCATACAGGCCAGAAAGTGGGACACACCCCATTGAAACTATCTGTCATTAGGACCGTGGAAAAAAACACGAGTTATTCATTATGAATTACTCATTACACATCCAGCATGACATTTGCTTGATTAATCCAAATGAACACAATTATATAATTATAACATCCTCTAACATAGTATTAACTAAGATTAACTTGAAACAACTATATAAATTATATTATACTATCTAACTAGTCAGTGACTTCCCTGGAAGCAGCAACTATTAGTATTTAAACTACATTATATAATCGCGTCTAATTCAGTTCGATGGAACCATCTGAGTTATAGCACCGGATTTCTGCTGGTGACGGATGGAGTTAGTTGTTGATAAAGGACTATGTAGTTGAATAGAATTATAAGGGTTTTAGCCTGTGGACCGTGGTCTTATACGTGAGTTGAACCGATGGACCAGGGACGTTGGGGGAAGGGGAACTCCGGAACCACATATAATGTTCTCGTTTAGAGAAGGAGGCCGTACGCAGAACAATGAAGCGCTGGGCAGTGTCGAGTGCTTCCTGGTGAGCCTCGGTACAACCCATTCACTGCAGTTGGCCGTCATGACTTGTTGAATGCATAATTGAATGGTGGTCCAAGTGCGTCAGCATTACTCTTCCTATAGTGGTTCTCATACAGAACAGAACTATACCACGTATTAATTTATGCAAAATGATACTCTCTAGCTGGTGTCAATGTACGGGCTAGGAAAGTTTAGTCCACTCCAGACATCTAAAGAAATTGTGTCTGTTGCCAACCAAAGATTTACAGGAAGCCTGGATCAATACATATTTGGATGTAAGTGATGGATCATCAAGATGTATGAGGATTGCAAACAATATTCTGCTAGAAATTTAATTCATCGTAGATTTCATTAGAAAACTGAAAAAATTAGGAAGATGATAATAATAAGTAATCAAATCCTATGTTTAAGTAAAAGAAGAATTACAGGAAACGGGTTGAATCAGTATGGCTCTTCGTTGAAGCATCCAAATATAGTAATCTTGCTCACCATCCAGAAGCTGCAGAATTACTATGTAAATTATTTTTTGCATCAGTAAAATCAAATATAAATGACTCTGGACAATGTACATCGCTGACATGTATGAAATGAAGACTAATCAGTCTGCAACATGGAGGGAATATGAACTTGGAAACATATCTGTTGCCAGGAGACACATCCCTTTTGTCTCAATAGGTTCAGACCATGCCTGTGATCAGCTTAGCAGCATGATAAGGGCATATTCAGACTTAATTGATATTTTCAATAATGAAAACACTAGGCAGCGATACTTCTTGGCTTATCCAGAGATGTAATGCCTCTCAGCAATTTTAAAGGTCAGTTCGGCTTCAACATAACAAGCAAGAAAGATACCATGCTGTACGGCCCACATTTGTTAGGCAACCATATAAAGCTGGAGACAAAATAAAGTTGAAATATTGAATCATAGGAATACTTTTTCCATCGAAGGTGGCTTATTGCACAATTTCAATACATATGCATGAGTACCCCAAGAGTATGTTCAGAATAAATTGAATGCAGATTAAGTCTGACAGAATATTTATGAAATATATGTCACTAAACACATCAATGGCGATGTCAATATTTGGGCACCAGTCCATAAGCAAAACAACAAGAGATCAAATGTTAATATGCTAATATTAATAAATTTAAAATAAAAATTATTTAATAATTGATATAATGAACCTGATTTAGTGAACATTTGAATTAAAGGAATATTTAATGTGGTGCACACATATATTCTCACAAACTAACGAAGAAACACTTGAAATATAGAGGAAGAAACGATGAAAGGAATTACGTTCACACAGAATGATCGTAGTTTAGGGTAATAAATGTTAATTGTTTTAATTTAGACGACATATGTATTCAACTACCAATACATGTATACACAAAGGCTAGTATATATGTAACCCCACCCATAATTAACCCCAAAAAGAGAAACATAAGAATTAGGTAGTGGGACTCAAATTAACATTTATTGATGACAAAAATTAGAATTAAATATATACAAATGAACAAAAACCGAGAATTTAGTGGAAAGTGATGGTCCATGAAGTCCGGGATAGAGGGTGGACCTCAATTTAATCGTCCATAGTTGAAGCATTAAATGCATCAACTGCAATATTATATTTAAGGTAAAATCCATAGTTAAATAGTGACAAAAATGTCCACGTCAAATTCATAAATAAGGTGATTAATTAAAAGTTAGGATAACTAATCTCAATTAACATAATAATTATAAAGGAGCAGTTAATTTCCACGCACGGTACGGTGGCATCTCAATTACCTAAGAAATTTCCATCCACGCCCAATATCTTGGCATTCAAATAGATTGAAGTGATTTAATTTCCTTTCCCAATATGACGGCACTTAAATATAAATAAACTATTTAGAAAATATTAAAGCCACCTTAGTGTCTTCAAGAAAAAGTCAGTCTTAAACAACTTTTATTAAAGTGAGCTGATAAATATTATTTTAAATTTTATATTTGCTTTAAATAATTAACTACTATTTAATATTTGGCCCAAAAGGTTTTATTTTTAAAAGTTGAACAAAGAATAATTTATAGGCCAAAAAAAGAATTTTTGAATAAAAGATAGCAAACCTGCTTAATGGCAGTGCTTAGCTTACCTAAGCAGTAGACGGTGGTATTATGGATATCAATACATATACAACATCCCAATTCCCAATTTAAAGTTCTTGAACGTCATCACGTGATCATAGAGACTAATAGAAGGGAATTCAAAGTAGGGCAGAGAGTAGTAAAAGTAGGGGAACATAGCACATGCATAGAACAGATGGGGGTGCTAGCCCAGAAGGTTCTAGTCTTGTAACCCTCTCGGTGCATTCATAACATTCTAATGGGGTCTCGAGGCATCTGTGACGTGTGACGCATGACGTCATCTGGCATGATGCACTACCAGCACTTTCTTTAGCAGAACTGGATATCAAGGTAATGTCAGTGGTGTTTTCTGATTAGGGATTTTAAAGACAAAATTAATGTATATAATGTATACAATTATATCACGTCATAAGGCTGGACTTTAAATGGACCTTATGTATCATACAGATGTTCAGTTATACACATTATGTATTATAATTGAACCTCAAATACTTCAAGCTTTTATTAAAGGGATTTGCAATTCTGATGGGAAAATATCTTAACTGCCCCCCTCACCCCTAAATCATCCTTGCTTACTTGGAGTGTACAATTGAATCGGAGTTTAGCTTAAGATCTATGCTTATTAACATTTTACTGGTATTGAAATAATAACAGTTTTCCCAACTTGCTTTTAAATACAATAATTATGACATTTATTTAAAATGTTTACATAAAATACATTACATTCTCAATATTTTTGACGAACAAAGAATTGTGTTGTATTTTAAGTTCACACAATTATTTTTAAATGCTTTAATGTAAGGAGATATTCAGTTCGATTTGCTTCCGGAGTATTGTAGACACTCACTGGCACTCCATAACGAGTTTCATAATATTGTGCTGAAAACAAATAATAGCATTATGGAACAATATACTATAAATAAAAATAGTTAGATGAGATATAATCATGCAATTTTTATGTAAATTAAATCCTCCCTTTGTACCTCAGACTTCAAATAAAAAATGTTCTCATTGGCACTACAAAAGTAGTCTCAGAATGTCGGGTTGGACCGTCGAATTTGTGGCTTGTCAAGTCACTAATTACACTGGTAAACAAATATTTTGTCCTAAAGCAAATAAAGAATTATCTAAATGTAATTTTTTCCACTGATTCTAATACAACTGGTCTCAAAAATTTTCAATCGCGTATAGTTTTAAAGTTATTCCCACTTTAAGATTATAAAGTGCATAAGGAAACTCTTTCCCATCCGGAATGGCTAGTGATCGTAGTTAAGTTGACAGAATGGCCCCTCTCCCCCTCTTTCCCAATTTTATATAATATGTCAATACTTTCAAACCTCTCTTTACCACCCCAAGCTTTTCAAGGCCATGCTATTGACATACTTTGGACATGATGAGCCATATTTTTACTTGCGTATTGTCTAAGTCAGCTCAGCACTCCTTGGACGTTGGTGGTCAGAGTTTTTCTGTAAACATCTAATACTGTGTGTTTCTTTATCATAAACTGTTATCTATGTATTTCAATGTACATTTTATGGTGTTTGTGTAGCTCGGTATACATTTTATAGTGTTTATAATGCCAAGTCACACAATGTCTAGTAATTGTGTCAATCATCCGCACTGTTTTTGCTAAATTTGTCGTGAGATAACATTTAAAAAGTTGTTTTAATCCACACTTTAAGAAGTATTATAAGTTTACTTTGGATACAAACTTGTTGACCAATATTTTGTTGTGTCACTTGCGTTAAACTCCTCGTGGTTTGGTTAAAGGATTCTCAGAACATTAATATTGATGTTCCAATGATTTTGTGGAAACAAAAAGAGCTTTCTACAGATTGTTACTTTTGTCCTACAAACATTTCAGGCATTAGTTCTAAATCAAATAACACTGTGACATACCCTACTAATTTACCATCTACCATGAGAACTGTACTTCACAGTGAACAATTTCCTGTGCCAAAGCCTCCGTAATATGCCACACTAGGTGATGACGAACAAGAGGAAGAGCCTGTAGGTCATAATTATGATGATGAATTAAGGTTTGATCCAACTTTTGAGGCTTTCTGTTTAATTTCTGAACCACATTTGCTCGCTTAGGGTGATCTCAATGATCTTGTCAGAGATTTGAACCTATTTAAAAGGTTAGCTGAATTGTTAGGGGCCAGATTGAAAGGCCATAATCTCCTCAACTGAGAAACAAAATTATATGTTTTTAGAGAAAGCCATAGTGACGTTAATAATTTTTTACAATTATGTTTGTTCCGTTATGTAATCACTTGGTCACGAATATAAAATAGAGGAGTGGCTTTTATTTAGATTCTTATGAGATTAGCTTGAAAGCTGTGCTTCTTCACAATTAAAATAAGTTTCCATCTGTGTCACTAGCTATATCTCCTCTTATAAAAGAAACCTGTGAGAGCATAAAACTCTTATTGGAAAAAATCAAGTATGAAGAATACAAATTAAATGTCTGTGGTGACTTAAAAGTTATTGCTCTATTGCTTGGACTTCAACTCAGTTTCACGAAAAACTGTTGTTTTGTTTGTGAATGAGACAGCAGAGACCAGATAAATCATTACACCCATAAACAGTGGCCAAAGCTAACGTTACTAACCCCAGGAAATGAGAATGCTGTCACTAAACTATTTGTTGATCCAAAAAAAAGAGTATCCACCTCCACTACATATAAAGCTTGGTCTTATAAAGAACTTTGTTAAAGCAATGGCTAGAAGTGGACCTGGATTCACACACGTAAGAAAAAAAATCCCAATGATCAGTGATGCAAAGATCAGAGAGGAAATCTTCGAAGGATCTCAAATGGAAGAACTGATTCAAGATGAAAACCTCAATGGTCAGTTGACTAAAGCTGAAAATGTTGCATGGGAGTCTTTTAGGGGTATTTGCCTGAACATATTAGGGAAACATAAGGCAGACAACTACAAAGAAATTGTGAATGATCTTTTAAAATCTTACAAGACCTTGAGATGTAACATTTCTTTGAAAATACATTTCTTACATTCACACCTTGATTTCTTCCTAGCAAATCTTGAAGCAGTCTTGGTAAACGATTCCACCAAGTTATTTCTGGCATAGAAAAACAGTACCAAGGTGATTGGAATCCATGTATGCTTGCTGACTATTGTTGGACTCGTAAAAGGGATGTATGTGAGGTAAAATACAGCAGAAAATCCTACACTTCTACCTTTTAGGTAAGATAGTCTTTTGCTATGTATGAATTTTAATAAATTGAAAATTGACACATATACACAATCACCGAACCTGAAACATTTGGCTAAGCGTACTAATGCTCCTACACTGATCTTCGTAACTATAATAACTTAATTCATTCCCTAATCTTCACCTTTCATATATACTTAATTGTATAACGTTGCTTTTTTCATGTATTGTAAATGAACATAATATTGTACATTTTAAGTGGGTATTATTCAAAAACCTTACGTGGTACAGAAATTATAAAAATATATTTAAATTCAGCACAAAAAATACAATTATATTCGCATATTTTTGTTTTTGGGACAGCAAAAATATTTTTTTAGACCAGTGATAAAGGTGACATTAGACTTGAGTAAGCAAACTTAGATTTACGTTATTTTACTGTAGGTTAATGGACAGACTTGGTTGTTTATTCCAATGTGATAAGCAACATTTTATAGTTGAATGCCCCACCATTCCAAACTAATTATTGTTTTTTAATTCCTAGAGTATTATTTAGGATAGTGGTTCTCAAACATATTTTAGATTGTAACCTTTAGTATTAATTAAATATTTAATATACCTTCATAGAAAATTTTTCACAAATGACAGGCCAAATGAGGTAATTAAAGGAGAAAACGTCCCTTATTCGCCTAAAAAATTCTTCACCGCTTAGTAGCTTCACCATTACGTTTGGTTTCATTTGCAATTTTGACAATATTCACTTGAGAATTGCTCGCGTACCCAATAAATTATTTTCCGTTTGTTTGGAAAGTGATGAATGGTTTGTTTACAAGCTTATTGTTAAAAGTGATTAGTTGTTTGTTTAGAAGTGAGTGATATGGGGTGGTTGGTTTAGAAGAGTATTATTAGAAGTTATGTGCGGTTTGTTTACAAGTACATTGTTAGAAGCTATGTGTGGTTTGTTTACAAGTGCATTGTTAAGAAGTGAGTGGTATGTGGTTTGCTTAGAATTGTATTGTTATATGAGTCATGAGAATGTTATTTCAAAATCTTACCTTAGCGGCCTCACTGCACATTATCTTAGCTGCATCCTCGTCACTATTCTGTTTCCCAACTGAAACATACAACCCATTTTATCACATGGCCTTTATCTAAAAATCACATTGTGTAAACTATTCACTTTATAAAAGTACTTTATCTTAAAAATATATTCTAATTGTTCTGAAATCCAAGATAATATTTTTTTCTTTTGTTTACCACTGTATAAATGCTCTTTTATAAGGTTGACATTCAATGGAATTCGTACGTATTATAAATTGGTCGAAATGATTTTCAAATAGTAAATGTGATAAAAAAATGTTCCCCTCCAAGAACTCCTTCCCCTCCTAAAAATTGAAATATATTGCCCATTTGTCACAAATACCTCAGTAGTGTCGAAGCTTTTGCAGAGGTAGAATGAGTTTTGTCACTCGTCGGTTCAAATACAGCCATATTTAATTTATGTAATCCTACATGTACTGTAACTCAATAGAATATTCCCTATTTAATTATATTTTTAATGGTATTTGTATTTATTTTGACTAGGCCTAATATTTACATTGCATAGGTACTTAAACATAGGTTTTCATAAAAGGCCTACAAAACCCATGAGATATATATATACTAGTTTGTAGAATTATGAAATAGCTTCTTTTTATGTTCTCTCTATACCTCGGAGAGAAAGTATTGTGATCGTAAAAAAATTGAACTGGTATTTTGATAAATGTCGACGTTTTATGCATGACACCCTGAAACAAAAAAAAAAATGTTTTGGCAATGCAGTTTGTCTGCTTGTACCACGGGCTAGAGCCGAAAATATATTACCCATTGGACTGAAGCTTATATATGGGGTTTTCATAAGGTCCCACGAAGGATTTTTGGAATTAGATATCTAACCCTAAATTTAAGGGTAGTTTATTGAAGGGCGAAACAAGAAAAATTTGATTTTCTCGAATCTTGCTATAACGATTTTATTAAATTTTATATCTATACACTTATTATTATAAATAGGATAGCAATTCTCTTCTTATCATGATAATGATTTTGAGGGTGTATTACATTGGGAAAATTTTCCAATTTTGGTCATTTCTACGCAACTATATTAGATACGAAATAACTTATTATTTAAAGTTTTGGCGCAGTAATATTAAAGATAATATATTTTTATAAAACAAATAGTTTTTTTAGCTATAAGCATATATATATATATATATATATATTCTAATTCATGTAATTGAAAATGAATCTGATTCTTATGCACTTTGGTGTACAAAGATGTTTCTCTTTTCTCAATTTTTATGTAACAGTTTTGCTAGTTCCTAATGCCATAGAGTAAGTAACAGTGTATATAATTTCATTTATGTTCTTTGGTGTAGTGTTTCTACAAAACTATATAGACCTATTATTTCGTTTAGCAAATATTATGAGTTTTTAGTTGTTTATTTCAAGATAAAGCAAGATAAAATATGTGTGGTGCACCGTATGTACCATTTATTATGTCACTAATGAATAAACACTTCTTACACACCTTTAATAATTGATAATTATAAATAAATACAAAACCACAATATTAGTTTTAAATATTTGATCAAATTATATGAAGTATTAAATGTACTTTTATCTTTAGTTTTACATTTCAGTAATAATACATAATCACTTCGATTTTATATAATAATTTAAGTTAAGATATTGGTATAAATAATTGATTCATATCTAGTTACAAAAAAATAATTATACTCATTAGAATCATGTATAAATGGTCATGGAGTTAATTGGTTGAAACCAAGCTCTGAGAAATATAAATATTTATTTCATATTTCAATATTTTTATTGTCCTAGCTTTGTAATAATAGTACTAGGCTATACTTATTTCAGGATTTGTTCTTACCTTTTTTTTCTACTTTATCGATGTCACTATCAAACTCCTTCTTCTGATCGGGACTCATTTTTGTACACATCTTCTTGGCTTTCTCGGCGTCCATTCCCTTGTCCTTAATCTAATAAACATGCAAATTAAAATACTCAATATAATCCATTCTCTCATCAATAACTTGTCAACAAGATGACTCCTTTGTAAACAGTTTCACTTGATATTTTACTTTTTCAATGCAACGTTGATTTTGAGCTATTTACTTACATATTATGCACTCATGACCCGTAAGAATTGATGAGGTTTTTTAAATTAGCTTGGTACAATCACCTATAACTTGTGTTCTAATTACTATCATCATACAAGTAATTAATATTAATAATAATTCCTTACGCCGCGTCTTACTATCCATCTGGGCTATACGCTAACTACTTCTACTATCACTGTAGCAAATATATTTCATGTAAATGTTTAAGTAGTTTGGTACCAGTGACGGTCATAGTTTTGGGCAATGTTTAGGTACAGATACATGCTAATAAAAGCTACTGTTATTTACACACAAGCAGATACAGTTATTTTCTTGTATTTAAAACGATAAACCAAAACCCTTGGAAAGAGGTTTGAGGGAAGTGGTTAAAATTAAATATATTTTAAAGATATTTTATAACTCTAAAAATATAATCCAGAGTGTTTAAAAGTATAACGTAAAGCTTTACTTTAAACATACACAAATTATTTCTGAAAGGAATGCTATTTCTGTTGTTAACATTGACTATTCACCAGACAAGGGAGAAAACGTTGGATTACTGCGTATAGTAACTACATCGCAGGTTATCTTGTGATTCTAATATACTACCCTTGTAATAGGCCTATATTATTAACATTTCTAAACTAGTCATCCTTTAATTCACTCTGCGTCTAGCAACATCAAAGTTATAAGTAGGTTTTGGTTATTCTTGAGCTTAAAAACGTTAACTACGCAAGCAAACTTTCCTTTGGAAAAGAATAAAAGGCTATAAAAAGGGGAAATCGTGAAAATAATACTTTTTTTTTAACTTCCATTGACTAAGGATGCTGTCTGTAAAACCTGGATAAATAGAGATAGTTTAAATATTATATATTTTGCTTTGAACATTTAATATCTATATTAGTTAAGTTAAAATTTAACATTCAAATTGTGAATAAAATCAACAAATTAAATGGTACATTTTTAAAGTCATTGATTCTCACTTATGATTAAAATATTGGTCATTATTAGTCTATTCATGTTGTCAATTATTAGATATTGCTTTAAATAATCAATCTAACATGTTTTTAATTCCTTTACAATATATTGTAGGCCCTAAGAGTTTAAAGGCAGTTAAAATAACTAAACATTGTTTGTTATAACAAAGGAACGTATTCATGGGCTACACCAAAACTAAGTTTACAACCTAATTACGACATTTCATAAACATTCTAGCCCTAAATATTAGCTTGAGAGTTTTATCGTAAGTTTCAATAGTAAGGAACAGCTGAAAAAAGAATTCTTCAATATAAATATCCTTAATAATTATTTTTTTATAAAATATTTTCTAGGTGGCATTCCAAGATTTCTTATGTAGTTAGTTACAACATTTCATTTAAGTTATTCAAGTAAATTGCATTTCTTAGGGAGCTTAATTGAACTAAACTTTAATTTCACAAATAAAATGTTTTCCATCCATTATTAAAAATATCTCGCTTAAAATATATTATATTTTCGAGCAATTAAATTACTAAAACTATCACTTTCTGTGTTAAAATAAAAATTAAAACATAGGTATTACTTACAAGACCCATTTTAACCAACGTGCACGTCAAATCTTTCTGAAAAAATTATAATGCAAAACATGTTAGAATTCAGTGTAAATATTTCTGTATTAACAATGCTGACAATAACTCGTATCACTTTATAACATGTCTGTCGTACATATGTTTGGAAAAACGAAACGGAGGAGACCGATATCTCAGGGCATCTGCCCACTTATTATTAAGTAATGGCTACTGTATTCATTTATGAATGGTAAATATTTTGCTCTTTGGGTTTTAATATGTATTTTTATTTTAGACTGTAGGGAAATTTTTAACTTCAAGGTACGTTGTATATAATATCAAGTTCATACAAAACATACATATTTATATTGATTTTATTTAATTATTATCAAACTTTTTTAATACAAGATTAAATAATTAGTTCTAAAGAATTGTGTAACAAAATAATTTGTTCTATATATTTAAAAAATTGTGAATAGTTAGAATTAATAATTAAAAATTAAATATTTGTTGTGTGTACTAGATTATTTTCTAGCCAATTTACACTCAAATTTAGTGTATGTTTAACGAATAGTGATGATTATGATGATGATGATGATGATGATAATAATAATAACACAACTATTGAACTGTGGTGTCTAGGAAACAAATACAGTACATTTAATTAATTAGTCAAATTAATTAAAATAAACTTAATACAAAATACAACAGCTTCCTGTTAATGTTAAATATGTTTGGATTAATTAAAATTATTTTAATTTATACTCTACTCTTAATGCATTAAATACCATTATCTTAGTTTGTTTTTGAACGACTTAATTTATTATAAGTATATCTATATTAAAATGTGTACAAGACTTACTTTTTTTTACCTTCAATAGCTCTGCCCAGGAATTATAAGAAAAAAAGTGTAAAATATAATAATAACAGTTGACACTATATCCTAATGTAAACCTACATGACTATGATTGATTAAGGACAAACTCTATTACGTTTTACCAGATAGCGTGATCTGTAAGGTTAATGGAGATGTTAAAGGAAAATAGAGTCTGTGAACAATCACCCCAAAGTACACTTGGCCCAGATTCGAACCTCAATCTCCCCATCACCAGCATTCTAGTGTGCAGTGACATTGTGCGGGGTGTATAAGTCGTTGGCTGACACAGCCAGTTGGTTGATTAAGTGCGTGTTAAGTCCCCCCGATAAACGAGAGAAACTGAATGACACTACCTTTTCATCTTCATCTTCTGGGCATTCATTGGGGTTGGGAGGTCCTGAAACAAACACAGCATACCTTACTACCCAACCGGAATGTACCACTATTTGAGTCTAGGAAAAACGCACCCATATTTTTGTGGAGGGAGAGTGGAAAACCATCTGGGAAAAATACACCTTTAGTACATTCTAGCTTCGACCTTTACATCAACAAAAATAAATATTCTCACGCAAGATCTACAACTATTCAATCATAAAATAGACTCTGTTTTATTTTTTACGGAATCTAAATATAATTGTTTAAAAAACAAAATTTTAAAAATTGTACTTGAATAAAACTTGGATAGACGGAGTAACATATGATTTCTATTTTGCTTATAAATATTGTTTTACTGTGTAATAATGGAGAAAATTGGATGTGAAATTATTTAAAAGGTGATCAAAAAATTTTAAATGACGATATTATGGCGATATTTTTAGTTGTTTGTGGATAGTAAAGCAACATCAATGAATTTAAGTACTCCACCTAAGTGTAGTTTATGTAATATTTGTACTGTGTACAGTCAACTCTGGTTATAAAAAACCTCTACGGACTCAGATATTTTGTTCATTATGTCCGAAGTTCACTGAAACCGATATAAAAAATAGGAGTTCAAATACAATAGCTCTTTATTGAAATCTACAAATTAATTATTTATAAAATCAGTTATATGGTGCTGTTTATTGTATCCTGTTTTAATCAATATCTTTTCCAGATCCTTCTCAAGAGTCTGTGCTTTTTATACATTTGATTCCACACTATCCATGCATTCAACAAACTAAACTGATGTAAAAGTATAATTTTTTTAGTTTTATATACCCTCTCGAAGAAAGAAATTAGTGAAAACTATTACTAAATGGCCACAGACTGTAATTTACCGTCCTGGAACTCCTCTCATATTGATACAACTTAGAAGACTGTCTTCCTTTACTGTCGCAGATAAAGATATTAAAATTTAAAGACAGGCCAATGAATGCAGTGATTGCATAAGCCCAGCCCTCCTACCTCCTCCCCTACAACCTGTATTCCTTTTCCACATTCCGTACTTTCAGTCAAATTTTGTGATACCTAAACAAGAACACAGGTATAGAATAGGTATCAAGTTTAAACAATTAAGAAGTTTCGTTTTAAAGAATTATGATGTTAGAATTACATTTCTTATTGGAAGTTTCAATTTTTCTGTTCACTAAATCCGAATTTGAGGGTTCATTATAAACGATTTTTTTTAACACACATTGAAATGTATGATAGTTGAAACCAATACATTAGGTTCAATGAAGCCGAATGTTCACTACAACGAGAGTTGACTGTGTATAGTTGGTTTTTATAGTAATTTGAAATTCATAGTAATTATCAATTAATTCTGTTTCGAGCAATTTTGTAAAATTTTACCGTAAAATAGTTTTATGTTAAAGGCATATATTCACGTGTTTTGAATTTTCTACAGCAACTAACAAGAAATAATAATATAGAATCGTAACAATAATTCCCGTTTGTAGTGTTGAGTCGTCTCATTATGTTTGTACTCACCTGGAGGTTTTGGGGGCGCTCCCATACTTGGTGCCTTGGGGTTCTTCTGTTTACATTCTTTGTAATTTTTCATAAACATATCCATGTTCGATTCCTCCTGCTTGAACAGAAATACAAATCTTTGCATTACTTCAAATAATGCGGGGTAGTTATGCAAATGGTTGGCTTCATACACAGTTTAAGTTAAACGAGTAAGTAATCTCATCATAAAGTACGATAAGAGAATGTTGTGGGCATATCTTAATGGAATGAAAATTTTTTCCCCTTTATATCAAATGTATATATTATGTTGTGCATTTCTACCTCAAACATTTTGGTAGAATATTTAAATGGATCAATAAAAAGTGTCAAGGTATGGGACAAGGGGCCCCTCTTCCCCCTTGGATCTAGTGTATGTATCAGACTCCAGTCTATTAACACTCTGGTGGATGGAAGATCTCACAAAGAACTTTATAAACATAATTGGGAACTATCCTTTATTTCTTCTTAAAACTTGGTTGTACCCAAAATTGAATCTTTGTAAATAAAACGTTTTAAATAATTTGGTCAACGACCTCAATATTACTTTAATCATTAAACCATAAAATCCAAAATTTGGAACATTAGTGCCAATTTTGACCACAAATTTTTTGACATAAAGGGATACTTGGGAAATTCGCGAAAACAAGAAAAATGAAAATCCTATTAGGACAAAAATGTGTAAAACAATCTCTGAGCAGCTGGCTGGGATTATAACACAACCCAATTAATCTATGAGCAGCTTTCTGGGATTCTAACACCAACCATTTAATCACTGAGCAATTGGCTGGGGTTCTAGCACCGACCAATTAATCTCTGAGCAGCCTACTGGGATTCTAACACCAACCAATCAATCTCTGAGCATCCATCTAAGACTCTTACACTGACCAATATCTCTCTGAGCAGCCGGCTGGGATTCTAACACCAACCAATCAATCTCTGAGCATCCATCTGAGACTCTTACACTGACCAATATATCTCTGAGCAGCCGGCTGGGATTCTATCACAGACCAATCAATCTCTGAGCAGCTGGATGGGACGCTTACACTGACCAATCTTTCTCTAAGCAGCCGGCTGGGATTCTAACACCAACCAATCAATCTGTTGTGCCAAGACCTGTTGTTATGAAGTGAATAATCACCAAAAAAATTGTCTTTACAAAACAATTTACGACCCTGTTAACAAATCACAACAGGATTCATTGTTATCTGGATTGTGTGCAGAAAAAAAGCTTTAAAGCATTCTAAATGTAATGTGAAGGGATAAAATCACGAACTTTCACGGTCTTATTCTTTCATTGTACAAGGATTTAGCATTGTCGTGTGTCGTAGTTTTCTACTGAACTTTTGAGGATAGCAGAGAAAACAATAATGACTGGTGGTGGGGTTTTTGCAGATGAAGGAGGAAAGCACAAAAATAGACCTCATAAAATTAAGGATAATTTATGGAATATTGCTAAAGAACACTTTTAGCATATTCCTCATAGTATATCACATAATAATAATAATAATAATAATAATAATAAATCTTAAAATCTGTACTTTGACAAGCTTGAACTAAGGGTTGTTAAATTATGTATATTTTTTCAAGAGTATTAACATGAAGTATCATGCATATTTTAAATGTTTCAAAAAACTGAACTATTATTTCAGAAATCCAAGAACAGATGTTTGTGAATATTGCACAGCGGGTATTGTTGAGTTAAAATATGATCCAAGCAATGAACAGAAACTTTAATATGAACTCCACTTAAAGAAAGTAGCAGCCCACAAAATATTGAATAATAAATTCATTTCAGAAAGTAAACAAAATCAAAACCTACTTGTATTTGAATTTATTATTCACAAAATCTACCTCTACCAAAGATAAATGTGACAGCCCAGTTTTACAAACGGTTACTATGGATGTTCATTTTCAATGTACACTGTCAAATAATGGTTCGAGATTTTTTAAATAATATTTCTTAGAATGTGAAGGGTAAAAATATGCCAAGTCTGTATGTTCGTTCGTATTTGATTTCATTTTAAAGAAAATGTAAACAATGAATGATTTGAGGCATAAAGTTTTTTTCTATGATGCTGCTGGTGGCCAAAATAAAAATGTGTTGATGATGGCTTTCTGTACATGGTTTGCACATACTTCGAGAATTAAAGTATCTCACATTTTTCCAGTAGAGGTCACGGGTACAATCAGTGCTATAGAAACTTTGGCCTCTACAGTAATAAGATAAAACGCATGGAAAATATTCAAACTTCTAAACAATATGTAAAGGTTTTGAAGGAGTGCAGAAACAACCCATAGCCCATCCAAGTTATTCAAAGACGTGATATTTTGAAAGATTGGAAGGCATGTTAACCCTAGTACTTTCACAAGGTGTGGAATTCAAGTTTCAATACTTTCTTCGAATACTATTAAACAGCACAGGTGTCGTCATGGGGCCAAAATCATACACCGAAGTGTTTTTACGACTTAACTTTTTGAAAATTCCTTCAATTCCCCGAGAACTAGGTCTCATTTTCACAAAAAGAGCGCATACAATTCCTGCAAAACTTGAAGGCACAGAGCCTCTACAAATTCATGTCTCCCGAAGTTATTGACTTGCATCACGATTCATTGGCCAACCAACAAACTTCTGGTAATAGTGAGGATAGCTCTTCTGATTCAAACTCTTCTGATTAAATCTTTGATAAATATAATGTTTTTATAGTGAACATTGAAACATCAATTCATAGATTTCAATATATTAAGGAAAATTAAGCTTCGAATATTAAACTTATCGCTGTGTTACTGATCTATTTTATTTACATTTAAAAGCATCCAGTTTGAAAATGTAAAAAAAAAACAGTTTGGGTTGAAGGAAAAAGGGCGTGTGCTACCTTATTTTTTGTTTGTTAGTTTTAATGTCAAAACATGTTCATTTAATAAAGCTGCTAACATAAATCTGTTCAGAAAAGATTAAGCTTTCTCAATAGCGTCCTACAAAAACCTACTAAACTCTTATTGTATATTCAGACTAAGATGAACTTTCAAATCGCTATATCTCAAATCAGTGACTTTAATAATACGCCTCTTTCCCTCCATCAAACTCCTCAATTATTGTCTGGCACTTTATCTTAGTCGGTAGCATGTCTTCCGTTCAAGCTAATAGTTACGGGTTTGATTATCTGCTTGGATGAAAAGTTGATCATTAGTGAAGTGTGTGCCAACCATTTCACAGTGATGAATTAACGACTGTTGTGTATATTATAGATTAAAGATAATTTATTAGTAATTTGCTGGTATAATCATTAGGTTCATGTATTAAATACCTTAAATAATAAATTCTATTAATTATTTATATTAATAAAAATAAATGTACTCACCGCGACTGTTGAAATGGTTGCTATCCATAGGATGGAGCACAAAAAAACAAGCGGGTTCATTGTTATTGATGAACTGTTTTGGTTCAAAGTAAGTATGTGGAAGCTACGGATAACATATGAAGCGGTGACGAGAGTATTTATGGCTCAAATTGAAGGCTATCCATACTTGCGTGAGAGGCCCTCTATTGTTTTTATAAGGCGGATGTTAATTATTTACCTTTTCACAATCACAATAAACTAATGATATTAGTCCCCACAATGGAAGAAGGTTTTTGTCTGCTGGACACTTTGTTGACCGTGTAACTAGAGAGAGGGCAATAACAATACATCCTATTTACAGGAATCCTGAATATTGTTATGGATGTACAGAAGATGATCTGCATACCATAATCAATGTGTGATAATTAATGTGCAGTATCATATTGAGTACATCCCACATGTGACCTAATTGACATAATTTTTTACATAATACTTTCCAGGAAATCCTTATCGTAACTCAAGTAACGCAAGCTGTAAATATTAGTATTATTTACCACCAGACCTAGTGACTCATTAATTGTAAGCTCTAAATATTTATATCACTAGTTATTTTCAGCCTGATACCCTTTAATAAGTATGTTAATTTATATATCACAAGTATTTGATTTTTTGTTAAGGTTTAAGTACTATTTGAATATTTTTGAAAAACTCAAACGGGTCTTATAAGACGTGGTGCTAAAAATAGTTATTTTTATTTATTTAAGTTATGTTTATAGGTTGTTGTCATATTTTCATGTTTTTTTGCGGATGTAAAACGATAGTTTTTTTGAGAACAAAGAACAGATACATATATTTAGACTGAGGAGAAATGAACATTTATAAGAATGTAGAAAATCAGATAGTGAAGAACTTCAACACTTATATGTACTTTCATTCATATCAAGGATAATCAAGGTGCACAGGATGATGAGGGTGGTCATCTAGTGTGTATGGGTGACGTCAGTCGAGTATACATCATTTTAGTTGGGGAACCTGAAGATAGACCAAGCCGTTGATGGGAGGATAATATAAATGTATTGAAGGAGTTTGGGTGTCAGGTTTGGATTGGATGAAGGTGTCTCAGAATAGGATTGAATGTCAAACTTGCATCCATTAACTTTCGAACTCCTTAAGGCCAGTCAAGCTGCTAGCTACTTATGATAAGCTATTTAAAGGTAGATTTTAGCTGGAACAAATTATAAAAATAAAATTTAAAGTGGTAAAATTTACCATAACTTATCTTCTATATTCACATATCAAATAATATTTACTTTAGCTGTAACATTTGAGAGATAGTTTCAAGAGTTATATAGTAACCATCAATATAAGAGTAAAATTTCATTAATATTTATCGAGTCGAATATTTATATAAAAATACCCCTTATACTTAGTTTTTACAGTGGTTTATTAGCGTTACTATTGATTCTAATTAAATTTGGAAGAAAATACAAAAATAATATTTTGGTCTATCCGCCCACATATAGTTATTGTAAAGTCTATATGCTCTTCAACCGACTACACGTGAGCCATATCTTTACACTAATGGATAATGGATTAGCTGGAAATAATTTAAAGCAATATATTCACATTTGATTGAGGTAAGTGGGAGGAATTAATACATAAAGCCCTTTAATATTATGTTTATCGGTTTGAATCAATTGTGTCACAGTGCGGATATTTATGAATGTATTCTTTTAAATAAATATATTTTTATCAAGGCGATATATTTCTTTCATCGCCAAGTATATCAATTAACTAGAGGTAAGAGGTATAGATTTAAAGAAATATACTACTCTAAGATAATAATGTCATTAACATATTTACCTTTATCTCTAGACAAATTTGACAACTTACATTTGAATTTATTTATTTATCGTTTATAATAGGATACTTATAGCAACGTATATATTTATAATCCTTTCATTTATTTATGCTAAAAGTTAAATTTCAAACACCAATATCAGTGGACAGGTAGACTGAATGTCAAACTCATCTAGTCTGGTTTGTTGGTATTGGGAATCTCTGGGTTCAAATCCCAGCTAATTATACTTATGACGTATTCCCTAAATCGCTTTTCACTTGTCTTTACATAACTCAGGTTACAATTTCCCTCAATTAAACATTTATTAATACCTAACACATTAAAACAATTATGGACATAACTGTTTGCCAAAGTGGGACCTTAACGTAAGAGTAACGTAACATGTTTGTTGGTAGCCTATACTCAAGCTACGGCAGTAGTGTGACAGCCATTATTTGGCCATTATTTTACAGTTATTGTCCATGGTATATAGAGTTATTTACCACTTTTACTTTTTGATTGAACAATACTACATTATTATTGTAATATATATTTTTTATTACTACCAAATGATTGGTGATGTCTACTCTCAACTTGATTTCTTTTGTTACAAATCTGTAACGTTCACACACATCCCAACTATCCATATTATCACTTTCTTCATAAGTGTTTTCACCAAGTCTCTATCATCCTTATAACAATTACAACACAAAATGTATCACCATCAATTACGTTTGGAATATGGTTTAGATGTTGTTTTGGTAGACACCTCTCATGGTACATTTTTATTTAAAATAATACAATCAATTTGGGCCCCTAAAAATATGTATGTTTTACTGCTGGATAAGTGGCATACACGAATATCCTTATTGTTTTCATTTAATCTTTTGAATAACTTGTGATATGCTGGTGGTTTTTGTGTTTTCTTCTGCCTTTAAATTTTTTTTGCTTATTCAAGTTTATTTTTCTATTTGCCTTTTCTTTTTCTTGCTAAATTTTCGCTTCGCGTTTCTATTTAAACATAACTTGGTATTTTTTAAATGTTGCTGCAAATGGGACTCTTTTCTTATTAGGTTTACCTATTCATTTAGGTGTCACGAGCCATGAAAGAAACTCTTCCATGTTATTAGTTTTGACCACTTTTAAAATTGAAGAACTACTGTTGGTGCATTCAATGTTGGCAATTTTACTAGATTTCCCATTATAAGAATCATTTATTTGATAATCTGCCTCATGAGCATTTGCTAAATATATACTGGTCTCTTGACTCAACTCACTGCGATTTTTTTGGTTTACTTTTTCATTGGAATAAGCAGTGGCTATCACTGAATTAATAAAACTACATAAGGGTGTGTCATGGATGTTTTCGTTAGGTTAGAACAATAACATATTTTTTTCTCAAAATATTACCACAATCTTAAAAGTAAAATCAAGCTTTGATTGTCACTTTCATTGGAATTACTTTCTTTTATTATTTTGAATTTTTCAATTTTGTTTTCCCCAACAATTTCAATAAATCCATAATATGTCAATGAAACACTCAAATCATATTTACTCTTTGATTCAATATTATTTACTTCTTTCTTCTTTGACCTACCAAGACATTTACTGTAGTCAACAGCATCGGGACAAAGTGGGAAAAGTCGCCATATTTCAAACCCTTAATCAGGATTTATGGTTTAACACTAGAGGAAACTACTTGTTTTACAAGTGGTGGAAATTATATCTTACTGACAACATCGCCGGGGTTGCTGGTTAGCCGATCCCTCATTGCTTTCCGCCGAAACATTTTTATTGGGCGAAAGACTAATAATACATCTGCTGGCTACAATATTCGTGTATTATTAGGATAAAGACTTTATCCTAATTCTACATAAAGTATCATAAAGTGCTATAATCTCTATTCCTAATTTAAAACACAGTACACTCAGTTGATATGTGAGATGTGACTTGTGAAAATCAAGGAATATAATTACTGGAAGTGTTACACCATGCTCCTGGAGATATTGATGAACAAAGTTGGCAATATATTCGAAGAATACTTCCACTGACATCCATCCATTATCACTTCTGGCAATGTCCCAGTCTGCAGAAACTAACTTAGAAATGTTTTCGGGAATTCTTTGATAACGATACAAAATGATCGGACTACAGGAAACACCATTTGCGGAAAATGTAAACATAACTCTTATGTTTTATTTGGATGATCCATGTTCAAGAGATTAAATATTTTTGTATTCCTTTTGTTTCAGAGATCTACCGTTTGATGGACATATTAGAAAACCTGTCACATCATTCATCACTATTGGAAATTCTAGATGGGTCACTAGCTGTTCCTTTAAGTTTCATTCTTTTATGTACACACGTAAATTATCAAATCATTTGCTGATGTCATTTTCTGAGACAAACGAACTGACTGAAGTTACAGCTTTACTGGTGCTTTCAGCTTTATCTCGGTGATGCCTGAGAAAAATATATCAAACACCAAACAAAGAATTTTAGCAAACAAACAAAAAATTCCTAAGACTCTTTTGATTAATTCCAGGATATGTCAGAATATTAAAAACAATATATTTTATAATTATGTTGTTTGGTCAGTACATTATTACTTGCGTTATTAGTAAATATCCCCTGGAACTGTCTTCTTGGACACAAAACAATTCAACAGCATTACTACAAAATGTGATGTAACCTTTTCACCAAATTTGATTTAAACGTATCCTTAAGTCATCCATAGCCAGGACGATTATCCTTGAGTGTATTAGACCTTGGATGAACTTTTAAAAATTCCTGGACACTTGAGATAATATCTTCTTTTTTCTGCGATAAACTTTTCTTGCTGGCTCATGTATCCACCTGAACAAAACAGTAACATAATTAAAAATATATTTCAATTACTTCAACTTTTAAAAATTAAATGTATTCCAACAGTGAATTCATTTCCCTAATTTGTAATTGATAGGGATTATTTGTTGCAATTACTTACTACTCAATATTACCTGACTAAAGTGATTTCTTCTTCATTAGTAAAATGGGAGAAGGTCCGGATGTTTTCCATGCCTAGGATTTTTAAGCTCGAACTATAATGTGGCACGTGGAACACCATATTTTTTTAGCAATTGCTCTTGCCGAACCACCACCCTCCTGCATAAGTGAATTTTCCAGTGCTTTGAATTATAATT
>CABFVX010008044.1:0-26661 GCA_902151425.1 Timema shepardi | reverse complement strand
TAATATATTACCATCCGTTTTCATTACAGTCATCCAAAGTGATAGATGTCAGCTGTTGGCGTAGTGATATATTAGGGATTACTTCTTGTAACATTTCTGTGTCTTCTCGGCTATTGGAGCTCATTTGGCACCTTTCTAGTGGACTAGCTCTACTACTTTTTGGAACATATGCCCCCTTGAACACTTCAGCCCCATTATTCACTATCATTACCCAGTCCCTTCTCGTTCTTAAGGAGGGGTGGATCCGTGTGTTTACAGTAACTTATGTATGGACAAAAAAAAATTTGTTGATTGAAAAATAAATCAAATACTGCACCAGTAGAAATGTTTAGTTTAATTTTATACAAATTGGTCATTATGAAATTTGAACAGGATTTTTTTCTCCCCCATTCAAAAAGTTTCTTATCTCATGGTTAATTCAGATAGTTATTCAAGCATTGTTGATATTATCATGCATACAAAATTAAACCAAACATTTCTACTGAAGCAATATTTCATTTATTTTGGCCACAATTTTTGTTTTTATAAATATAGAGATAATTAGTTTATGGTAGCTCATGTTTCCTTCAACCACCTTAAAATGATGTTGGTCCCATACCCTTGGTAGCAATGTTAAAGACTTATGTACGTGGGCCTACAAAGCTCACTAAATTTCCCCAAATTAAATACCTAGTAGGTTTTTATTTTTACCTTTAATGCTTTTAAGACTTTTTTTCTTTTTTAACTTCCAAAGGGGTTAAAAGTTGAGTTAAGTTTAGTAAAGAATTGTTTAATAAAGCTCATTATATTATTTCGTGCATTGAGCTCGGTAAAGCACCAGTTTTATGATGAGAAGTAACAAGACTATCATGTGGTCGGTAGTCTAACTATGTCAGGTCACTTGGACATATTTATAATATTAAGTTGAGCAAATATAAGTTTGATTAGGTAGGCTAGTATACAGTAGCCCCATGGCTTCTTTGGTGCTGACTGACAGCTCACAGCTGATTTCTGACAGTCAACATTTAGGTATATACCTACATTTTGACTGTCAAAAGTGACAGCTGCTAAACACATGTTTTTTCAGATCATATGGTTCGATGTAGGGATACATAATTTGGTCTGGTAGCTTTTCAAAGCCGTCAGCTGTCAGCTATGAGCTGTCAGTCAGCACCAAAGAAAGTCACGGGGCTACTGTACATAATAGTCCAAGTACAATCATTTGAACAAGAAACAAAGTTGGTAATAGGCTAGTCACTTGCTTTGGTGGCCACAGAGTTCTAACGTGCTACTATCGCAGTATAATAGAATGACGATGACGGGGAGATCAAGGTCCAAATTTCAATCGAGTATACTGAGGGTGGTTTTTCAATGGTTTCCCACTCCATGCAAATGCAGGTAAACCTTACTTATCCCTATAACCATTAATGTAGTTAATACATATAACCCCAATAGGTAGTAAGACGCCCGGTGCTAAAAAAGATGTTAGTGATACAGCAGGTCGAGGTCTATATTAATGACAAGACATTAGTCATAGTAATGACACTAGACCAACAAATTATTAGGTCTAGAATTCAACCACACTCTCTTTAACATAACTATATAAAATAGTCTTCACACCCCACCTCAAATACGTTTGTGTGGTAAATGAAGCCTACTAAATTAAATATTCTTTTCAAATTATTTAGATGTGAAGTTACCATATGTGCCAAACCAAGTGCAACTAGATATTTAGAATATGTCAAGTGTTTTGGTATTTGAGATAAGTGGTAACAAGATTATAGCCATAAATATATACTTAAGTGAGGGTAGAACAAGTTATGGCTTTAAGTTGGCAGTTGTTCTAAAAGGGCTGAATTGGTGCACATAGGCCTATGCAAAAGGTCAGGGGTAACAACAATAACTATTTACAAATCAAATATAATAATTGTACGAGTCTAAAAAACCAGGTCATAGTACTGTAATGACATCAGTATTTTTGTTGATGGTGAAACTGTTATTTCCATACAAATTCATCGTGACAGCTTAAATGTAACAAGAGAAACAAAATATGTTTAATCAAAAGTACAGCGGCTTGAATGTATGTATAATAGAGGGGAAGGAGTAATGTGATGACAATATACCGGTAGCTTTAGCCGCCAAAATGTAAATTAGAGACAACCAACTTATTGAAACATCCTCTAACCCAACGTTCATAAAAGTCATCATGCATAAATGTTCCGGATAGCAACGAAAATTAAAACCACTTACCGCTCCACTTTCCGCAGCTGGAGAGTTCTCAACTATGTCGTATATGATGGGCGGTAATCCAGCTGTACCTAATAAAGAAAATCCTAAACCACAGGAGTCACTCCTCCTCAAAACCACTAATAACTCTTCGGCCATGTTGAACTGACAAGCGTCGTTGACTTTGTAATGCATAGATATATTTCAAAGCGTACGTCTGTAAACATTAGCTTGTTGTACTGTTTATCTGTGGAAGGTGGAAGGTAGCAGCACTATTCTACTTAGTGTTTATATTCAATTTCTGCTAGATAGCATAGTCTGATTACAGGCTAGACAGAAGTATTTAAATTTAAAATAAAAATTACTTCAACTCAAACACATTTTTTTAAATTACGATGTTTTCAAAATTTAAATAATAAATATGTGTTTTATATAAATTAAATTAGCTAAATTATAGTATTATTTTTAATATCGTACTCATTTTATGAATATGATATATCATTAGTAATAAACTTATATAGGATAAAACAATATATGTTTTAGTGTTGGTTAACTCGAAATTATGCAAACAATTGTTATCACTTGGTGATTGAAAGAACCGGAAAAAACTCGATTTCGTTGAATTTGTTAAAACTATTTTATTTGTTTGTTATTTTATCAAAGCAATTAATTATAATTCGTATCAAGGAGGATAAGAAAATAAGGATTTCGTTGGAAACTTTTTGATTTTTATTACCAAAGTGTGTGTTACTATCTCAACTCAACATGCAGCCTCTTTCGCACGTTGTGAAAGTTTCTATGCCAAACTATTTATCTAGTCTTCCTATTCCGGACTCAATTGGAGGATGGTTCAGATTGGGATGTAATAAAAACATTTGTTTTATATAGTGTGGTTTAAATAAAGAATAGATACACATTTAATGTGACTTTACTTTAGATGATTATCTTTCCCATCATTTATGTAATAACTTTTTATCATAGCAATTATGTAATTGTTCTAGTTCGAGATTGGCTTGCTCTCGTACCATTTGGAGCTGCGGTAGGAGGTTTGGGCTACATGTCCTACAGAGCTTTTTGTCCCAAGGCGCATGAAAAGGTAAAAGTAAATCACTTTTAAATATAGACCCAAGTACTTTTTTAAAATTTTATTATCTTATCAATGACCAGCTCTGTGGTCTAATGGTCAGAATTCCTGGCTACAGATCCAGGGGTCCTGGGATATATTCCCAGTGGTTTCAAATTTTCTGTGAGGCAGTGGGTCTAAAATGGGGTCTCCTCAGCCTTGTGAGGATTATTGAGGGTCTACTTGAATAAAGAAGTACCTAGCGGCTTGGTTTAGAAAGTTGAACGGCCGGAGTGTTTATTGAGCTGACCACATGACACCCTCTAGCTGCAAAGATTGGCACATCTTTGCCAATATTTGATGGACTCTCGGTCGATATAACTTGCTTATTAGCTGATGCTATGGAGTTTGTTTCCCTTTATTTTTTAATCCAATCAATAAGGGAATACCCCTCCATCTCTAATAAGTTTAATTCCAAAGCTCAACACTGCCTGGAACGTATATGTACGTGTGAAACAAATGTGACATGCTGCTCATCACAAAAACCATAATTAATTAAATAGTGCAGAACTATCACCATAATCCAAAATTTGTATGTGGTATTAACCTAAAAAATAGCTTATGCCTTAGTCTTAGCAAAATCGGTTAAAATAGTGTTTCATTGAAACCCCCAGTGTTGCCGGTGCTTTGAAAACAAATGAACGTCAAACCCTCCAGATTCTTTAAAGTCATTTTCCTAATTTTTTTTTTACTGAGGTTACCCAGATGTTTGATCTCATACTACTAGCAGTAGTAATATTAAAACACATAACTTATATACATGGTTGGTCTTGTTTTCTTTTCAAAAATCTGTTCTACACACTAATACTGTGACAGACTTTATATTAAAAGTCATTTGATAGATTTTGGGGGTTCTGTTTCTGTAATTTGTTCTTTGCCTGCTGCTTTATATCCATTTCTTCTCTTGACCAAAGAACAGTGGGAAAATGAGGCTTAATCAGATCCAAGAATTATTGTTTTAACAAAACATTGACTCGTGTTTACAAACTTGACACATTGCATGTGAGACATTCTGCTGTCCGGCAAGCCGTATTCTCTCCCCCTCACAACAAGGGAGATGTCGGACACAAACTTTTGTTACAGCAACTGTAGGCCCAATTCTCTGACAAGCCGGCATACCTGACTTGGACTTTGCTCATTGTCATACCTTAATGAAAGTAACTACAGGCCTACAGATTTTATAAATTAGTGGCACATTGCTCAGAAGTATTTTCCCTAAGAAAGACATGAAGATAGAAAAAAAAAACACGCAAATATTAAATTTTATGCAATATCTTTGAGAATAATATGTATAATTCAATAAAACATGCAAAATTTAAACTTAAACTTTAAACTACAGTCCCAAACAACTTAATTTGCCGACATCTTGCTTTTCACGTTTCTAACTTGTGGGATTAAAATATGTAATTACATAAAAATCTGGCTCTCATCATGATACCTAGACAATAGGATACCGCTGTACATTACAAATAATACTTTATTATTATTATTATTGCTCTAATCACCTCATTGTGTCGATTATAGGTATTGATAATGTCCATAAAAAATGACAGCTGCAGGTCACATGACTTTACATATCAATACATTAAAGTAGAACTAATGACTTTTTAGCTATCTGAAAAGTTCTTTCCTATGAAAATTGGACTGTACTGTGACTGATTACTTAAAATTTAATTTTGTATGCATAATTTTAGCACTGTATTACTCTTTATTACTTGGAGCTCATCATGGTATTTGTTAAGAGGCACATATTTTCCTAGCAACTTATTACTATAACCATGTTTTACCAAATATGTTTGAAATTCAACCACTCTCCAAAGTGCAGGATAGTGAGTTCTTAAACTTTGGCTTAAGCTTAATTTTATTTTGTAACTCAATTAGTTTTTCTTCCACAATTTCGATTTCCTCACTATCTGAAAATGATTTTNCAATTTCGATTTCCTCACTATCTGAAAATGATTTTTTTATCCAATCAGGAATTTCCATTTTTTTTTTAAATCCTTAAATCGCTCAGACATATTAAAAGCATCTCACGTAGTTGTCTTTTGATAGTCATTGACCGTTCAGTATAAAGTAGTATAAAGTCTTCATTCTTCTCAACACAGAATTTCTGAAACAGTCGATCATTGAGAGCATGGGCTTTAACTTTATTCACTGCAGTGAGACTGTAATGACTTGTGGAGACGATCACTGAATTTTCCGCAAGCAGATGTTGGCAATGAATGACACAGCGAATGGTAAATGCATTTGGCACTGCTTATTTCAAGTAAGCAACACACCCACCCATGGATGGTATCTATTGACCAATCATTGATGGTGCTCAATCATTTGGACAAGCAAGTATATTAAGAAGTGGAGTCTCCTTTTCTATAAACCTTTCTTCAACTCTTTATAAAAACTCCTCAACAACACAAAATATTTACTCTCTTTTAGTATTGGTCTCTAATTGACTTGGAAATAACATCTCTTGAGCCAAACTTTTGTCTTTTATAAAGAGCACATTGGCAAGAAGCAAAGATCCATTACCTGCAAAGTTGACTCATCCAGATATAATGAAAATTCTGTGTTCCTCAGTGTGCTGCAGTGTATCTCCCACAGTCACAGTCATTTCCTCTCTGCGTAATTGCACTGGATTGTCCGAGAGGAATCGTCTTGATTATATTCTCTACTGATATTAACTCAAAAAGTCTCATTAACTACTGGTAGAATGAGTTATTCAACAATTGTATGTGGCTTTCCAGACTTAGCAATCGATAATGAAATGTTGTATAATGCACACAAACTGTCAAAGTGTTTTGCTTTGAAGCATTGCGAATCATGCTTAACAGCATTGGAATTTTTTTTTTTTTTAATCTTTCACAAAGTGATTGAATAAGAGTTAAGTTTTTATCTGCCATATCAGGATGTGGCTTCTTCAAATGTTTAATCAGTATGGAAGGCTTTTTGGGCTCATTAGAAAATACCTTTTCACATAATAGTTGGTGCTGGTATAAAACCCATGCTTCTGCCATTTATGTTCTAAAACCAAGAATATAATCAAGAGTTATTGGAATAATGTCAAAATAAGTATATAATATGCATAGCTAACCTCACAAAAACTTAAACAAATAAAGGTGGCGATATCGCATCCGGTTTTTATTTAATCTCCTTTTAAGGTTTTTAATTGCATTAAATGTTAATACTGACACATCAACATAAGAACATGAGCTTACCAATTAGATATTGGTTCTCAAACTTTTTTTTTAAAGAGTTACTGAGCCATTTTAAATCTTAATATTCTTATAAACCCAGCACTATTAATACTGAGTGGCTCTGACACAAATTACACGGTCATATATAGTTGCAAATACCACTTAATATATTTTGCTAAGGACTTACCAGCAAAAACTTGAAAAAAGACAAAGGGACAAAAACACATGTGGGAATGACATTTTCTCTAAATGCAGTATACTGATTTGACTAGAGCTCTGGTGGCGTGTTTGCTAATTATTTCAATGGTTTCCAACATTTAAAAACAATGCATAGACAGAAACTTAAAGTGGGGAAAGTATTTTGCTAGTCAACTGTAAATAAATAAACAATGCACTCAGAGGGGCCCACCTTGAGTACCTCTTCCTGACTTTTAGCACCCCTTCCCCTCACCTCAAGGTAATCCCATCGACCCCAAGGGGGCGGTACTGCCCACCTCGGGAACTACCGATGTTGAGTATGTTTCTGTCAGGACTGGTAGTCTTGATTTAGGTTTTTAGTTAATATATTTAAAACTTGGGTTACTAACAAATTAACCTAAGGGGTAAATATTAGGGCAGGCAGAGAGAAAGTGCACCTGCATTAGTATGAAAAGAGCATGGGAAAGTCTCATGTGAAAAACTATTCCCCAAACTTTGGCTCTGATTCAAACCCCAACCTCACCGTGAATGTTCATTTCAATTCGGCGACTTGACCACCAGTGAGAGTAAGCCACCAGCCCTCTAAAGTTTGTAGCCCAGGTGGGATCTTTCCCGGAGGATCCAAACTAATATGGCTGACACGTAACATAATAAACTTACACCTGGTATTATAACTATTGCATTTCATTGTTTTTATTTTTCAGTATCCATTCAACACAAAGATCAAAGGAGACGGTAAAAAGGTGGTCGACTTCATTGACATAGAAGATATAACAGAGAAAGCATCTCTATGTCGATGCTGGAAGAGTGAGAAGGTATTGACTGAACATAGTTTTATAGAATTTGCCTTTAAAGGCTGTGTCACAATGTGCACTCTACTTGAGTACAGGGGTGCAGAATATGTTCAAAGATCCCATATCTCCCCAGAACATAACATTAAAAAAAATTTACCCGTAAACCATAACGCTCAAAATAAAACATTGAATTTTTAATAAAGGCTGAAGGAAATACAGATTAAAACCAATTTTTAATCATAGTTATTTTTATAATACCTACCTTATAAAAAATGTAGTTTTCTCCCATCTCCTTGTGTGCATTATATATTGCTATTAATTGTTCATTGATACCAGTAGGCTTACCAGTACCAACATTTAATTTTTACATCTTGATAGTAAAAGGCAATGGAGTGCCATTCCAGGAGGCCTTTGTTTAATAGTTGATTTTCATAGACTTTTAGTTTTTTCATAGACTCACCACTACTGCAGGGTCTATCACTATCAACCACACTAAGGGAACTATCACCATTTATGACTATGAGTTTTTCCTGATCACATAATTTACGTTTTACAAAACTTGCAATACTCCTTGATCCTTACTTCTAGGTTTTTCTTGTGGATGTTTACTAGATACGTGATATCCGAGTTTATCAAGTCTTCCACACTATTCACACTAAGCACAGTTGACATAATAAACATTTGTTTCACTAAACCATCTAAATTTTTATAGACATTTATCTATTGTACAATGCACAAACTTTAATAGGTCCACTAAAAACAACTGCATGGCTAAACATTTATTACAATAAACATGTCACAAGTTTAAATAAAATGTGCGCACATCACAATGTAACTAGGCCGCGATATAACATGGGACTGAATTCAAACTAAAACAAAACATCGCTCACCCTTCCATACCCTCCACCGCATGCCCGCCATAGCTACGAAACACCTGCGATAGGGTAGGTGACTCATCACTTAGTCACACCATTAGTCAGGTTGAATTATTAGATTTTTCCTTTGCCCCTGATCTCAACCTCTGACTTCTTATCTAGAACTCTGACACATTATCTTAGCCCCTAGACACACAACTCTTAGTGCTTACACCGGCACTGCCTCACTATGGCACATACTGATAGTGTCGGTGTTGAGTGTTATTGGCCTTAGTTTTTCATACAAATGAAACTATCATATCAGAACCAGAATGTACTAAGAACGTCAACAAAATTGTTGAACATTTTCCTGCCCAAATTTCCCCAGGACTGCTTTAACTTTCCTCGTACTTCGTTTGCGGGTTTGAACATATTCTGCACCCTTGCTTGAGTAGTGGATAGTAAGTAGCCTAGTGCAACATAAAAATAGCTGCTACTAGCACTCGCCAGCGAGTGAGAGAGAAGTTGGACGTGTTCAACGTTTGGCGCTACTTACTATCCAGTAACCGACCTTGAGAGTTCCGTGACTCACTCGCCGATAGTGAGTAGTGCTCTAGTCCCCCGTGTGACAGAATCGCAGTGCAGTAAGGGATGGTATTTATCACCACATGGTTGTATCGGCGTGTGCTGTATTTATTTTGTGTTGAAACCTAACCTACACAACCACGTGATTATCTGTACTCACCGCTAGAAGTAGCTGTAAAATGGAGTGGCCACAACCTAGTGGCGGCTAGTGAAGTAGGACAGTGTGACACAGCCTTTACAGAGCAAGTTAAAATACTGGAATGTTTGTGGATTTGGGACATTTCACCGTGAACTTGAAACATTGTGTTGCATATAAGGGTCTGCAAAGCTTTCATTATGTCGATTCGACAAATCAAACCATTCTAGGAAAAAATCAATAAGGGCTTAGGCCATTATTAGTCCCACATTGTACCTAAAATATCTTATTATATTTTTAATAACAATTTGTGTAAGGTTAAATTAATGCTTATTAATTATTACCACATTGACCAGAAAAAAGCAGCACTTTTTTCCCAACAACAGCCTTTATAAAAACCTTCATATATCCTATAATACCAAAAAAGTCTTAACTTTGAGGGCTGAAGGCATATATTGATGGGAATATTTTATGATCACCCCAACAGACTTGGACAAGGTGCACTATGGTTGCATGCCCATATTGAATAACATATATTTAAACATACAAACTTATAGGAACTTGTGTCCAAAACTAATCTAATGCTTGTTTATAATGTGAACTCTTTTTATTTAACATACTAATTTTAGCAAATGTAACAGATATTTTTCAAAATTTGTGAATAAGATTTGCTTTGATTCGAGATTCACTTCCAATTCAAAAATCTGCTTCGCAGTTGTCTGTCTAGTTGCGTAACAACAGCACATATTTCTCTCTTCAGCTCGAATCATCCTGTTCCAAATACCAGGTACAAAATCTCACGCCCGCCAATAAACTAATGGCCCACAAACTTTATTGGTATGTTATTGATGGTAATGTTTGTGTTGTTACAGTGGCCGTATTGCGATGGGGCCCATGGACCCCACAACAGACTAACTGGTGACAATCTAGGTCCAGTGGTTGTCAGGCACAAGCAAAAACCTGAAGCCTAAATGAAGTCTTGTTACAGTATTTGCCTGAAATAGGCTACACCCTCACCTTCCTATCCCTCACACACTTACTTTCATTCCCCCTCTCCCAGTTTCCTCTAACTCGCACACTTACTTTCATTCCCCCTCTCAGTTTACTCTCACTCGCACTCTTGCTTTCATTCCCTCTCTCCCAGTTTCCTCTAACTCACACTTACTTTCATTCCCCCTCTTCCAGTTTGCTCTTACCTACACACTTACTTTCATTCCCCCTCTCCCAGTTTGCTCTTACTTACACACTTACTTTCATTCCCCCTCTCCCAGTTTCCTTCTCACTATTCTTGACCACCACAAAGTAATGTTCTCAAAGATATCCTACATTGACTAATTTTGCCTGAAAATGTTGGATACAAAATTTAAATATCTTAAGATTTGTTAAAACATTACATTAAATGTTGTTAATTTAGACATAGCGAAAATATCTACTCATTAGTAATCGTTATTATTGTATATAATATGTAATTAAACACTAACAGATTGTAATCAGGTCATCTGAAAATATGTTTGTTTCCTGTTATTATTAAGATGTGGTCATACCAGGTTTTACAGAGGTTGCTTTAGGTGAATAAAAAGTGGTCTGTTTTTGGGTTAATACTGTTCCAAGCCACAACAAGAAGTTGGGAAATGAGACATGAAATGTTTATATAGAAATATAGCTCGAGAAATAATGTTATCAAAGGTTGGAAGGTTTCGTTGGAGCCCAAAAAACTATATTGTTGGTGGATTTATTCATGTTGAGCATGACTATTTTTGAAATTTATTAAAAGTTATTTAAATACAATATATTATTTTATTTGTTTATATTTGTTTGTAATCTTCTATTATTTCAATTGAATAAGGCTGTGGATTATGGGAACTTAATTTGTCCAAATGCTATTTTTTGAAGCGAATAAGCAGTATTATCACTTTTCGTTCTGAAACATTTACTATAAATTAGGAACAGGATGTTTATATCTTTCAGGCCTGTTAAGAATAATTTCTCTTTGTTAATTATATTATGGCAAATATATATATAAAAATTGACATGTGATATTATTTTTGGTTTGTTTGAACAAAATAAAAATGGGGCTGTTACTATTTTGGTTGTTTATATAACTTATTTTAATTTATATTTTTAAACAAAGGAAACATGGCGCCAACAGATATTTTAAATAAAACATTGATAAACAGGGGACCAGGTTACTTTTTCAACTAAAATATATTTGGAAGAAGGTACAGGAAAGGTGGATAGAAACATATAAAAGGGAGACAAACACAATATGGCCTTTACAATGAAAAGAAGAACACAGTTCACACTTTACACTGCTGCCAATGGACAAATAGGTAATGGATGTCTCTTAAAGAAAATTGATCGTCACCGCCCAATCCCCCGACCCAGGTTTCATTCTATCGGAACTCATCAGGGAGGAGTGTGAAACGCGCAACACAACTTCCTAAAAGAGAAAACAAAAAAAAACACAAGAGGAGAAAAAGGAAAATGTTAAAGAATGATAGGACACATAGATAGGAACAAATAAAAGGTATAACATAAAGGACAAACACAGGAAAAGGACATATGTTTATGTTATATGTTTCTATCCACCTTTCCTATACCTTCTTTCAAATATAATACAATTACCTCATAAAGCGAAAAGAGGATTTCCTTATAAACTTTTTCAACTAAAAGTCACTTTTTTTAATCAAGTCACTAAAAGTCATCTCTTTCCTGGTTTTTTTTACTATCATTATTTAAAATGCTAATTTCAATTATTTCTTTTATGCTTAGATTGATTGTAATTTCATTTTACTGTAAAGTCCCTATGAAGCACATTTTAGAGTATAAAATATGCTCCTGCATGCTGATAACGCAGACTGTTGCAACATTCTCTTACAGGTAGGCAGATAAATGGCATGCCATTCTTTAAAGCCCTCTATATTGAAATATTGACTGGTTTTCTTTGATTTTACAATGAGGAAGTCAAAATCTAAGGAAAAGTGATCTTTAAAAACTGTAAGAAGTTTAGTGACAATGAAGGATTTTGCTTATTTTGTGACACAAAGATTAGTGTAATAAAAGGAGTATAAGGTTTTTCTTAGCATGCCACAACTAGTTTGGTAAGGAAAACACTCGAATTAAGCTACAATCTCGTAAACTTCATTCCACTGTGTGGTACCAGCTTCATCTTATCCTGGGGCTGGCATAATATAATTGTATAGTGTAAGAAACTGCAACGAGGGCAGAGATAATTTGGACTTTGAAGTATTTAACTTCAGATTTTTTGGCTTCTTCATATGATGGAATTGGGGATACATTTCAAGCTATGTTTACTGGAGCAGTTGCTGATATTTTTTCAAGTTACTTTTTTGAATTTTTGGTACCTATTTAATATATCTTCAGGGTTAGAATCTGGTATGAGCCCTAAAAAGAATAGAAGGGCAAGGCCTACACACTAACCAGAAAATGGTGGGCCTCACAGTTCACAATTAAAACATAACAAAACACATAATAATGTAATGTTCAGGGTATTTCAGTCCCCTTCTCCAGCAGGAGAGAGTGAAACATAGACTGGACTATGGCAGCACGGCTAAGCTAGTCCAGTCTTTCTTTTACTCTCCTCTGCTGGAGAAGGGGACCATGGTTTGGGATATCTACAGGGGTAAGAGTAAACTGTGTTAACTTCTCTGCCAAACACATTAGCGCTACTGTTGAAGAAATACCATGTTTTATTTAATTTTTTATATTTAAAATCTAAATTCATTTGCATTCACCATTTTTTTCTATAAGTTGCTTTAAAACCGTGAAAATTTAAATTTAAATTTAAATTACACCATTATTGTGTTTATTAGTTTGTTTTATGAAATATTGAGTTTTTAAATTTTTCATTTATAAATTTGTCCATAGCCTATGTTACAACCATAAATGGAGAACGATACAGGTATAAGTTGGGTTAAGATTTAGCTGAAAAATTTGTATTTGCGTTTTTAGGGTGTTTTTAAAACAACTAAGTCATAATGATGGCATGAACCAATCATTTGTAATCATTCTTTTGAATACCGACTAAAATATTTAGTAGACTTGTTAGTTAATGTGAATTTATTACCTACTCAAGCCATATGAGGTTGTATTTGAAACAAAATGTTCAGTGGCTTAACTTACATTTACTTCACAAAGAAGTGTATAATATATCCTCATACTTCTGTTTCTCTTTCTTGCTCTAAAGTTAGAGCTAATGTAATAATGTATACAATATATAATCAATTACAAATGTACTTGGTACAGTTTTGCACTAAGCTGATAGCATTAGTTTATCTGACATCCACTTAGCGCTCAAATTCCTGTTATAGTCATATTACATAGAGTTACTATTCTATAGCTTTATTATCTATGAAGGGGACTGATGTACTCTAAAAATAACAAAAGTGTGTGTTTGGTTGTTTTTTAATTGTGAACATAAGAGGCCTGTAATTTTCTGTATATTGACAGAAACTAAACTGAAATGAAAGTTGTAATGATATTGGTTTGGATTACTCTAAATTATATAAAAAGTAATGGATGAAGATAATTTTTCTTTAAAGTAACACATTTAGAGTATCCTTTTAAGATTCATCCATAAAGAAACATGTACTTCTCAGAAATAATGGGTAAAGGATTTCACCACTAAAATGTATTTTTTATACAATATTTCCTGTTAAAAGAACAACTCCACAGTATTTGGCAAAGACTCCATTCCCTATACCAATAAGAAGCTAGCCTTCACAACACCTGTCGCCAGGACTCTTTTTATTAGTTGGATTTTACACTGTTGACGAAGGGAAGCAAGAGGCAAGGGGTATGTCATATATAAACTGTTTGTGCGTATGTTTGAGAGCACCCCCCACGCCAAGCTACACAGAGCGGAAGCCAAACATCCACACACAAGACACGCACAACGCAGTCACAGTCTAACACAGTATAAAATAACTTACATTAACATCACAAGTGTGCATTGATATAAAGCATTTAATTGGAGTATGTATAAGTAATTAACAGATGTCATTTAAATAAACCGTGTGTGAATAAACAGCCATCAACAGTTCTATTTCTTACATTTATTAATTATACTGTTCTAATTAGTGCTCGACCACGGAGCTATAAACAGCTGGTTAAACGGTATCTTTTCCGTACAGTGATGATAGACGCTTGAACACGGAGCTATACACAACCTAAACATCATCACAGCATTAGGGAATTAATCCGTAGTGTTTCAATCGACGCCCAATGCGGGGTGATTTGATTCCATAGTGTTTACAATTGGCGCCCAAAGCGAAGCGATTAATTCAATAGTGTTACAAAGTTTGGTCAAATAGTTATAATTTCGAATTGTTTTAATTCTAGGTTGAAATCTTGGGCAGTTTTCTTGATTTCAAATCCACTGTATCTTATATTTTCAGATGAGAGCATTTCTTTGATAACCTCTATTCTAAATTATTCCTATATTACCTAGAGTTTTGTGTGGTAAAAATGACTGGAGGTCCTACTTTTTATTCCTGTGACCAGTCCTCATGATTTAATACTATTTGCAGTTATACGTGGACGCTCTGAGAAATTATTAATTGATGGTTGAAACATTATAATTTATTTGAAGAATATTCACCACTTCCTGAAGAATATGTCATGTGGCAGTGAAATGTTGAGGTGTTAAAATTCTTTTATCTGTGTTTCATATTCCTACAATTATATCATGTAATGACATATAACATACTTGATGCACTTTTTCATACAAATGAAAAGGCTTATTGAAATGGAGTATAATACAGATATTTTTATGGCAGTTAAATGATTATTTAATTCATTGTGGGTATTTGATTGAGATTGACTATACACTTTGTCAGCACGTTGTGTTGAATGTCATCTGTGAGAAACAAGGCCCAGTAGGAGGTTAATATAGGACAGAGCTTGTTTCTACATGTATGCTGGTCTCCGTTAGTCCTTATACAGAACCAATTCAAACAACTGGGGGGAGGAGGGCGTCACTTCTGTCAAACAAGTAATTGTATCAATTGCAAACATGATTGGTTACATTGTTGTAAGTCTGACACCTTAGATCAGTTGGTATCATATCTCTCTACTTAGCTAAGGGTCTCAGGTTTGATTCCTGGCATGGCTGAAAAATGTTATCACTGGTGAAATGTTGGTTTACCCATTCATAGTGATGAACTAACTGCTAGGGCTGGATGTTGTGTCTTTTCTAGATTTTGTGCTGTTAAAATCAGTTGGTTTAGAAATTTCACATTAATACCTCAAATTTAAAAAAATAAATTGTTGTCCGTCATTGACACTTTTAGACACGCTCACATTTGTTTTAGCTCTGTATCTGGCATTACCATTTGGCCCAGCCATACTAACACTAATAAAGAAGGAGTTTGAGGAAATATATCACCATTTGGCCCAGCCATACTAACACTAATAAAGAAGGAGTTTGAGGAAATATATCACCATTTGCATATTCAGAAACAACATCCTCAGTTTATCCCTTAGGATTCGAACCCTGATCTTCATGCTACCTGCAATTCAGACCAGATACAGCTGAAATATAGTCTACATGCCCAGTTATGCTGAATTGTTTGACCTTGAGTCAACCAAACTTGGTTAGGAACACAATGTAGGGTGTTTAAGAGTAATTCAAACTATGAATAAACTGTCAAGACGTCCATCAGCTATGTTTTGGTGCACTGTTGGTTTGATCACACAATGACTATCTTATAAGCTAGACCATGGTGGGACCAAGCAAGGTAATCCACTACCTTAAGGGTAAACTGAGGATGAATGCACCACTTATATCACACATTATTGCAAGTATCAGCCTGTAGAGTTATTGCGGAACAGCGCTAAGTGGTCAGTGGAGGTACAGTCCAGGTTTCTCACTTAAATCCGGACCTACTTTTGTAGCATTATCCTTAGCTACAACATCTTAATAATAGTAAATGACTATAATAAAATCAAATAACAAGTTTACCTACATAATGTAATGATATTAGAGACTCACCATGTGCCATTTCACTGTGTTCATTCCAAACTGACTATCTCCCATGTCCAGCGACACGTGATTGTGTATGTATGGTTACGACCTCACACATGAGTAAACTGACTGGAGCCACTATGAATGACGTATGGTGTTTCCAGCGCTGAAACGTTCCACCTCGCCTGGATGCCTATTCTAGATTCTTCCGGGACCGTCTCATCACACCGACTACCCCCCTTTTCTCCTTGTTCTTGTCTTGTATGTAACCCCTACCTCCCCCTTATCTGAGGAAATATACCAAATAAATACCCCCAAGAGATCCGAAGGAAACTTCACTCTTGGGGGGGTATTTGTTGAGGACACTTATTCTTTTTAAAAATGTAAGATTACATTATTAATTTTTGGCAATTTGTAATTCTAAGTTCCATTTCGGCTTTAGACTTTAAATATACATGTGGAACCTCGTGGTATTTATTTTTTAATTATGAAGTATTGTTCTTTTAAATGTATTTAATGTAAAATAATATAATGTCCTTATTATACAAGTACTTTGGCTTGAATCATTCAAAGTCCTTCAGACTTGTACATTTTGATTGGAAGTCCTTATGACATAATTAATATATTTTTGCTTAAACTATTTAAAGTATTTGTTATTTACAGATTTCGGCTTAAAATTGTTTTAGATAATTTCATTGACCGTTTTACTAATGAAATTTGACATAAAAATAATTTCCAGTTCTTGTGACTAGTAAGTTTTGATTTGAATAACTGTTGTTAGTATAAGTTCTTCTAGACTTACTTGGAATAATGAAAATGTTAATGTTAACAGAAGTCCATCAGACTTGGGAAATTAGGACTATATAGATAATAATTGTTAGGTCCTTGTTATTTATTGTCTTTTCCTTTTACTAAAGTAATGAATTGGCCACTATTGTTGACCAACAAAGTTAATATTGTTACTTAAAGTTTTGAGTTGTTTTTCAAAACATTTATTTATATGTATATATTTAGTATACTTTTATCATGTTACCTTTTTGTTGCTGCTTTTGCTTTTTAATAAATAAATCATATTTATTTGTCAACGTCAAGCTTGTTGTATTAGTTTCTTTCCTATTGAATTTGCCCAATACTTCCTGGAAATATATTTGTGTTCTATGGGTAATGCTTTATCATTTAGTTCCTATTTGAACAACGGCAATGGCGCAGATTGGGTGGATATATTATTTTATAATACATTCAAAAGGTCATTGTCCTGTCAGGCCACTCTGTATTTCATTCTCTTTTTATTTGTATGTAATTTAGTATTTTTGTATGCCTCCTTTTGGTCCTGGGAGATAAAAAAAGGGCTACAATTTCACGTACTCGTTCATACGTCAGTCATTTGATCTTCAGGTGACACTTCGAGCATTAATTTATTTATTTTTAACACCACGACCTGTTAGGATTATACGCTTACATACTTTATTAAGCTAATGGTTTTAGGGATTAGGAAGGTTATATTTAGAGTAAGTATCGCCACATTTGTTTGGAGAGAGAGTGGAAAACCGTTTTGGAAAAATCACCCTCAGTACATCAAACCGAGATTCAAACCTCGATCTGCCCATCATCGGCAGTCTAGTAGCGCCTTAGACCGTGTATCCACTAAAGCAAATGTTATCAATGTTGACAGCAAAAATGTATTGAAAAGGGTCCTTTCTATGAAAATTGGACTGTACCTCTGCTATAAATATAGCTTCATGCATTGCAAACAGGATTGTTTATAAATATATTTATTTCATATTAATGAATGAACATTCAAAAGTTTATTACACGAATAACAGCACCATATTTTTGTTTGCCTTTACAAAATAAATAGATTATAAATTATAATACAGTATATTAGTTATCATACAATTGGTTCAAATACTACTTTCTCTATAACACAAGAACATTATTAAAACATGAAAGAGAAAGTTAACAAAAGCATAAAAGGTTTTAATCATATACATGAATTAATATATAGGCTATATTTCATGTAAAGAATAGCCTATTTTTCTGTATGATGTACATTATTATTAAGGACTGAATTTTCCCTTTTTGCCTTTTCTTTTCCTTGAACATGAAACCTAGACAGTAGATATGTATTTCAGGTTATCACAAATACAATATGTTAATTTTATAGTGCCTATAATTACCTATTCAGTTGTTTTTTCCCTATTTTATGAATAACAGCCTCAATGTTCAGCTTTGGCTTCCCTCCCTCTATTTCATACACTATGAATATTCTGCCGAAAGAGAAGCGTCCAATTTCTTAGAAGTTGCATGTTACACAATACTTGCCCGGAGTAGGTTTAAAAATTAACACTTGTTAAATAGCGTAAATCGAGTCTAGGACAATAAAAGCAGTAGTTTCAGCCATTTTGGGAGGAAAACACACGTTGTTGCAGGAGAAAACTTCAACTCTCTTGGATTCGGCAAATTTGAAATTTTGTAATGTAGAACTCAGATTTTTTTTAAATATATGAAAATCTAGTGATTAACAGGATTTTCAGTAGTTATGGGCTAAGGTGTCACTGTTGCCAATGAAGGGGAGATCAAGAGTTGATTCTCGATCTAGTGTAAGTAGGGTGTTTTTTGCGATATGGTTTTTCCACTCTCCCTACATGCAGATTGAGATACACTTCCTCTAGTTTCCATCTTCCTAAATTTTAGCATAATTAGTACATATGCGAACAGCCCAAACGAGTAGTGAGATGGTGTGCCAAAAATAGCAACGTGAATTGGCTGTAGTTAATAAAATAGTAGGTAGTAAAATCATTTTTATATTGCTTATTGTGTGCTTTTTTTTCATCACGTGCCTATTCTGGTGCCTAAATCTCATATTTTTGGTGTGTGAGAGTCAACTCTAATAATAATTGTAAAGTGTTATAAAAGGCAGAGGAAGGGGTGTTATTCGACCATCTCGTTTAGCTTGTTTTAAAGGAACAGGTAGAGGGACTGGAAATATCTGGGCCCCTTCAATGACTGAAGCAAAGGATCAAGAATAGTTGGTAATGTTCCTATTCCAAGTAGCATCGCTTACTTCAAACTCGTCATTTGATAAACACTTATTTTCATTACATACAATTTAGTTGGTAAAACAATTGACAGTTATATTCATAGTTAACTTTGGTTCATTTCTTTATTTTTGGCACTGCTTGATTTAGGTTAAAGTTTTATATTAAACTTTAATTACTAAGTACATTACAAATTAAATATTTAACATTTGTATAGTAATATTTTGATATGTAGCGTTATTTTGAATTTTTGACGCTTAATACTTTAAACATTAATTTAAAAACAAAACAAATTTATTTGATTTTGTTGTTTATCTGATAAAGCTCTTGGTTAATAGTGTAAATAGCACAATATTGTTTGGTGTAAATCTGCTGATTCCTCTAACAAATATATAATTATATTATTCATAACTAAAACATCCATTCCTGGGCAAGATTCTTGTAGAATGTCTCCACAACAGGCTCACAACCATTGCGTTGATACTACAGGATGATTCAAAAACCTCCATACATAGGTAATATTTTTAGGCACCTTTTTAAAATGTACTTTTTTTTAAGAAAAGAGCCTCTAGATATAATTCTCCTGGCCAGATCAAGAAGCTGTCACAGATGAACTCAACTTATTGAGAAGTTCCAAAAGATCAGAAGTGTTAATGATCAAACAGAGACAAGCTCGTTCACAAACATCCATCAATGAGTGCATATCGGTCACAGTATTGGAAGAATTTGAAAAAAAGAAAAATGACATCCGTACAACAATCAAATTATGCATCCTCCATATGTATGGAAACTTTTTAATCATCCTGTATACTAATTATTCTCCAACACACACACAAAGTATATCACAGATATAAAAACAAAAATAATACTATATTCTTAAATGAAGTCATGCTATTTTTTACAGTTCTACTAAAATATATATGTCTAATAATATCTACTGTGCCATTGAGAAATGATGTAACAGTGTTTCACAAATAATAATAATATAACAATGGTTTGAAATTATTAAACTGTTGGTGATGTTCAACTTTTATATTGACACGTGGTTAGAACCTCTGTCCCACAAGTTACACAACTGACTGATAGCCTTGGTTTGAGTCTAGACTACTGCACTGGGAGAGACTGAGCTAGATGTTAGTAATATAAAGTTGTGGGAGGTTTGTTCAACAGACCTTCATTCCATTAAATGTACAGGGTGGACTATAAGTCAGCGTAACCCTACATGCTTATTGATCTAATGTGTCTCTCTTTGAGCTCTATCGCTTTCCTTGCAGGATTGGATAGCTCCAGGTCCTTTGCGACATTTTGTGTAACATCACTGGTGTTATGGTTACGAAAGTGGCTATTACATATACTCATTTATATCATTAGTTTGGTAGCAATTTGCAGCCACTATCTCGTATCCCCACAGGCTGTTATCCTGTGTGGTCAAGTCAGGACTTCGTGGAAGCCATGGTATTGGTGAAGGTGATGTTGGAAATCCACGGCCAATTCACCTTCGTGGGAAGATGGTGTTTAGTTAGGAAGTCCAGAACAGTTAGCATGAACTGAACCAGCACACAGTTGTGCTGACACTCTGTGTGATTCTTAGCTCCATTATCTGTAAGTTGAGGTATATTAACCAATTATGAAGCATTTCCAGAGAGGTTGTTTCGTTAACAGTCCCTTCAAAATAATATGCTCCAATCCCATAATTTGCAGCAACACCTGCCCACAACATATTATGCAGTGGATTATGTCCCAACTCCAATGTGAAGTGAGTATTTTCCTTTGCCCAGAAAACTACAATGGGACTGTGCATGCTGCAGTAAATCGCACACTCATCTGTAATGAAGAAATTTCCTCAAGATAAAGCTGTCAGAAACTGCTGAAGCAATAAAGCACAGGCTTCGCTATGTTTGTTCATGTCACAATCACTAAGTTCAATGATGAAAACAAGTCAAATTGGATTCACCAATAAACTCTTCTAACTGTGCCAACACATTGTTGAACGTGGTATGCTTAGTTATGATGCTCACTCCCGTCTCGATTTAAGAGGTGACTGATGGATGTGGTAACTTCAGCAGATGTATTGACTGTCGACTGGTTGACCACTTCAAGGACCGTCATTGATGCTGCCAGAACCAGACACTAGTTTCTCCCAAGCTAACATTGCTGCGTTTCTTTGGGGTGGCTTCAGAAAGTTCAGTCAGAACTGAGTTATAATTTGTGGCATTGTCTGCCCAGTGTTTGTCTTTTGTGAATACAAACACTCGCAACTAAGTGTTATTCAATCATAAAGCTATGTGTATCTGCCATCTTACGAATGCTTCAGACAAGATCCCGCACACAACTGAAAAACTTTTGGTATATTGGTGCAATGTTTATTTCACCATTCACTGCTACCAACTGTTTATTTGTTGTTCTTGTTGTTGCCAAAACATGCTAGATTTCACCATATGATTTCCTAAGTATCAGTGTTTCTACACTGTCTTCTTAAACATTTCCAAGCCATTAGGCCATTTCATTTTTTACTAAGTATTTATAAGTTATATTAATTGTAATATTTATGCAATTTGTGAGGTACAATGACTTATCGCCCACCCTGTATTTATGTTTTAATACTAATTCTTTATCAATGAGTTTGACATTACAACAAAATGTTCTAAGACCTCATCTCACACCAGATTAATCAACATATTAAATACCATAAAGTAACCCGTTCGAACCAAAGAACGTATTTAAGTGTGGTTTTCTGCATTATTCATTTGACACCAAAGAAATTTGAATCGGTTAAATATATTTTTAATTATTAAATATTATCTTCTTTTTTTTCCATCTTGCTATATTTTTAAAAATATGGTAAAACTGTTTCACTGGTCTCAATTCCATAGTTTTCTAAAGTATACTGCGCAAAACACTGCTCCACAGTTATAGACCTGGTTCAAACACTGCTATCTATCTAAGTTAGGTGTTATCAGAAAGGTTAAAAATACCTCACTTAAATAGCAAATAAAGGATTTGAACTCTACCGAGTACACACTATTTAAATATATCTTTCATATCAAGTTATGAAGAACTATAATGGTACAGGAAACTTTATAATTTTTTAAAAGTGACGCATTAGAACCTAAGTATAATATTAACCCAGGCAGACCTACATTTTCATAGCATATTCACTTGCATTGAACACCCGTGTAACATGACTTCATTTATTAAGTTATCCAAGCCGAGTTCTAGCTTCACTCAAGTCAAGTTCTAGCTTCACCCAAGCCGAGTTCTAGCTTCACCCAAGCCGAGTTCTAGCTTCACCCAACCCAGGTTATAGCTTCACTCAAGCCGAGTTCTAGCTTCACCCAAGCCGAGTTCTAGCTTCACCCAAGCCGAGTTCTAGCTTCACCCAACCCAGGTTCTAGCTTCACCCAACCCAGGTTCTAGCTTCACCCAAGCCGAGTTCTAGCTTCACCCAACCCAGGTTCTAGCTTCACCCAAGCTGAGTTCTAGCTTCACCCAAGCCGAGTTCTAGTTTCACCCAAGCCGAGTTCTAGCTTCACCCAAGCCGAGTTCTAGCTTCACTCAAGCCGAGTTCTAGCTTCACCAAGTCAAGTTCTAATTTATTGTTGGAATATATACCATTAGTGTCAAGATTACAAAAGGAAGTTCGTTGGCAATATTTGTATTCAGGATAAGACAAACTGATATATAAATTAACTTGGTCAAGTTTTGTTCAAATGATAATTCTACTTATCGAAATGCATTATTTCATCATATTTCTGAATATATGAATGAAACTCATAAACATGTTCTATTTAAAGGATGATATGAAATTTATTCCGTTATACCACAAGCTTCACTTGTAAAAATGTAGGTTTTGTTCGTGTCTGTCAGTGATCCAATTTATTGCTGAAAGGGGTGTGGAATGGCAAATCTACTCTTGAGAGGTTTTCATTCTTGAATCTACTCGACCACAGACAGTTTGGATCCGCAATTTCTTGATTACAACTGGATAAACAAAAACAACATGTAAATTACATTTATTGAAACACGGAACATAACAACTACAGTAGCCCCGTGGCTTCTTTGGTGCTGACTGACAGCTCACAGCTGACTTCTGACACTCAACATTTAGGTATATACCTACATTTTCACTGTCATAAGTGACAGCTGCTAAACACATGTTTTTGCAGATCATATGGCTCGGCGTAGGGATACATAATTTGGGTTGGTAACTTTTCAAAGCCGTCAGAAGTCAGCTGTCAGTCAGCACCAAAGAAGCCATGGGGCTACTGTAGAATACCTTCAAGCCAAGAAAAGCCTCTTTAAACTTTTGACACACAAAGCTATCTTGCCTTGTTCATTTGTAGCTTTGATAATAATTGTATCACAACACAACATTCTAATGATGAGAGTACATGAAACCTTGTTACATACAACAATAATTTGTTCATATCTAGATCTACTCTACATGGCTCCCCGACATGTAGGGCTGTACTCTCGCCTGAACCAAACTAAACTTAGCTTCAAGTGTTGTTTTTTAAAGCACAGCGTCTTACTACACATTCAGGTTTTATACCTATGTACTAAATACACTAATGGTTTAGTAAGGTTTAATTGGCAGGAAGTGCACCCACATTTTTGTGGAAGGAGAGTGGAAAACCATTTATGAAAAACTACCCTCAGTGATCCCAACAGGGATCGAACCCCGATCTCAGCGTTTCTGGCAGTCTAGTCCGACACGAGCTTAAGATTAGCGCATTAAACCATGCGGCTACCAAAGCGGGTAGTTTCAAGTGTTAAAATGTTGACTAACTCAACAGCATCAATGATCATTGCTATCAAAAGTTTAATGACGCCCACATTTTATTTTTGAAAGCCAGATTGGTAAGATTTATGATTTTTAAATACCCAAGTTGACATCGGGCCAAACATGGCTGTATAAATTTAGATAGATATCCTATTATTGCCAATATTTTAGTTGTTTCATATTTTTGATATCTGAAAAGTCTAGCGTTAAAATAAAATGGGGTAGTACCATCCATATTTCAGGATTTTCACATATCTAGAAAATTGGGATAGTCAGGATAACACAGGGAATTTAATAAAAATACAAGAGTATTTATGAATTTGGAACATTTAAATAGTCACCCTTTGGATTCAAACATATATTTACCAGCCCCTGCTGAAATAATGGGTAACTTCTATAAAAGCCGCCAGTATCCTCTTTTAAACATCAATTTTATGAAAAAATAAAAGGTCAATTCTTTTAAGTTGTCTGGAAAAATGGGAATTCCTTCTGGTACACTTAGAAGACGTTGTATGACAATGGGTGTAGTCATTTTGATTACTTATTGTTTGCTAAATATACCAATATAGTTAGGTATCTCATTCTAAACATAGTCTCACCTCAAAATGTTTCAGATCGCTTGTGTCATAAAAGTCATCCTCATTGACTAACATTTCTCTGTTACCATATCTTTTCCTGCAAACAAAATAAGGTATTATATTAAACTGTTGCAATGCGAATTTTAAAACAAGAAGATACATATATTCAGGCAGAAATTATTAAATTATAATGGAATTTTTAAAATATTGTTGGTTAAAGTTTTGAGCTTGAGCCTATGTATGGTGTCAATAAGTAAACCCAAATGAGTCGGTAGGTCCTCAGGAATGTGCTACTCACTCCAATATCCTCCTCCAGACAAGCAGACCCACATATCCCAGGAGAGCCAACCCAACAAACACGCCTGCCATTATGCCTGCAGACTCTGAAGGCTGCAGGAAAGTGGGGTGGTTCCCTGCAGACAGGTGGTCGTGTTCTGTGTGTTGCTCAGAGGACAGAGCCAACTCTTGACCCATCATCAGGTTCTCAGTCTGGTTGATTGGCAGCAGTGGGGCGATGGTCTCAGTCTGGTTGATTGGCAGCAGTGGGGCGATGGTCTCAGTCTGGTTGATTGGCAGCACTGGGGCGATGGTCTCAGTCTGGTTGATTGGCAGCACTGGGGCGATGGTCTCAGTCTGGTTGATTGGCAGCACTGGGGCGATGGTCTCAGTCTGGTTGATTGGCAGCACTGGGGCGATGGTCTCAGTCTGGTTGATTGGTAGCACTGGGGCGATGGTCTCAGTCTGGTTGATTGGCATCACTGGGGTGATGATCTCAGTGTCATTGTTCGGATCTGGAGCATCGAATTCACTCTTTGAAACTACAATTACATTGTCAGGGAAGATTGAGAGTAACAGTTACTAGGAACAATGAAAGTAACAGTCATCACTTATCAGGAACAAAGAAAGATGTTGATATTCTTAAAATCAGTTTTATTTTGTGAGGTTAATGATTATAATGAGTAAATACACTCTCATTTACAGGGACATAGAGTGGGAAAAAAAATTTCAGCTATAAAGATAATTAACTATTTACAAACATTATTTAACTAAGGGAAAGTTGGGCATTCATGGACTGGACTTGTGAAATATATCATAGTGGGAACTTGCTAGAATTCAAAGGGACAGTCTCTGGTTCAATCCCCCAGCTGGAAGGAAACTTGAGGATCCTGATGCTCGGTATTTTTCTAACATGTGAGTTTCCTATGTCAAGTACTTTCCACAACAATACTCTTACAAACGAGTAGTTAGACCTACACTTAAAGTGATACTAGAGTCAGTGACGCCAACTTCAGATCATTTCAAGGGGTGCATGATCAATGTAATGCAGGGATGTGAAGTGAAAAACAAAACAAATATGTTATACGTCTGGTAACTGGCACCGTTTTCGGAATGTGGGCTTCCCTCTAACTTTTTGTTCTTAATTCTAACCCCAAATTTGTCCATTGTTTCGGTAAATTGCTAATTATAACAAACAAAATAATTATAAATAAAAGTACTAATAATGTATGTATGTTACAAAACAATGACAGAACTGAAAACTGACTGACTCAGACACTGGTCATCTCAAGGGCCAAATCTGACTCTCAGATTGCTTAGCGAGTGAGATACATTAAAGTAATCCCATCAACTTAATACAGGCCTACAAACAACACTTAACGAACCATTACTTTTAGTACATATACAGGGTGTTAGAACACTCATATCCCAAACTGCACATATAGTTTGTTTGAACCAAAAGTAATAACACATCCATATACGCTGACATCCGGAAAAATATGCTAATACCAATAAAATGTGTACAAAGTTTCAGCGCTCAGCGCCGGGAGAGCAAAACCGTGCAAACATGCGTGTACAACAAGTTGCATAGAAGTTAGGCGTGCTGCACTGCACATGCAATAATGGCAAGCACTGTCTGTTGTGTAGGACTGTTAATGATGACTCTCAGAACGTAATCGTATTGCTATGTGGACTGGAGTGTTGTTTACTATTAATTGTGGTATGTTCTGCTGCCGTGCTCCTCTGGGATGTTGAGGTGTGCAGTGCCGCGCTCCTAACTCCTATGCAACTTGCTATACACGCATGCTTGAGTAACTTTGCTATCCCGGCGGCGTATTAACATTCCCTAACCCAGTACAGAGCACCACGCATTCTGAGCGATATGATTGGTCCTAGGTCTTAGCGCGGCCTTCAA
>CABFVX010008043.1:0-26662 GCA_902151425.1 Timema shepardi | reverse complement strand
CCCCACCCTCCCTACTCAATTAAGGGCCCTTTGTTCGTTAATTAAGATTTCTTTTGTGTAATGGTATCCGCGTTTCCGTCTTACTTTTATGGCTGCCTGTTCGCTTGTACCGAGCTCGATTACTGACAAAGAAATAACAGATACACAGCCTTACGGGAGAATTGTTGCGCTCCTCGTGTCATGTTGAACTTAAAATATCAAGTGATAACAGCGCTTCCAAGTGGGTATTTTTTAAAACAACTCACTTGCAAAATGTTCCTTGTGAGAAAGACAAGCTAAGAATTGCTGGTTCTCCGAGTACAATAGTCCAGGTAGCGGTAATATCTTAGCCCCGCTTCAACTGACCAAAACTTTTCAAACAAGAGTGTTAGACCTAAATATAAAATGCCAGTGCTTCTGCAGTTTAAAGGTAAGTGACACGAGTCTTGTAAATGAATTATTAAATATTTTGTGACCAAATTCTACGGTCACCATTCTTTAGGATTCACTTCTTCGTTAGACTGGATTGCAAATAACTGGGATATAAGTGTTCGAATCGTGATAGGGTGTACTGAGAAGGTTTTTTCCTAATATGCTTATAATTCTTCAACGCAAATACGGACACATTTCCCAAACATTTTACCTTCCTCATTACTTATCCTTAGGAGTAAATACGCTGATAGCTGTAGTGAGAAGTAAGACATAGCGTACAAAATATATCAGTAATTAAAATTAAATACTTAAGTTGTAAAGGTTGCATTTATTTTTACATTTTGTTGTCAAATTAACATAAACAAAATACACGAGTGATATGCTACTTTATTAACTAAAAGAAACAAAGTTAAATGCACGAACAATACAACAGAAAGTGTTTCCTAGGTATATATTTGGTATCGGTAATACCCCCCTATTTTAAACACTGGAATGATTATATTCAACATTATATTATACTAATACCCGCCTAGGTGGCATAGTTAACTAACGCGCTAGATTTGTGTTGAGCTAGACTTCCGAGGACGGGGAGATCGAGGTTAGAATCTCGCTCAGTTGAACTGGGGTGGTTTCCCATAGAAGGTTTTCCACTCTCCCTCCACGCAAATGTGGGTTCATATCCTCTATATCCAACTTTCTCAAATCCTAACCCATAAGCGTATTTAGTACTTAAGCGTATAACCCGAAAGGTTAGTAGACGCGGTACTAAGTTTCAGTATTATTATTTTATATTAATGTGCAATGAATGTTAACAAATCGGTTTTAAATCAGTTTATAGTAAAATCAAGTCTGAAAATGAAGCTTATCTTCCTAAACGCGCGTTAGGATTACACAATAAAAAGCTCATAATGTTTTGTCCTATTACACTTGTCCAACACCGTCTCGTGTCTGTATGGAAAATTAAATATCTCTTGTTATTTTAGTAAAGGGGAATAGAAATAAATATAAAAAAGATTAACACTGAAAACGCTTTCAGTATGAGATTATTTTATTATAATATAACAATATTTTCATACACTTAATAATTACAGATATTATTAAAAATAAATATTTATATCACTATAAAAGAGTTTAGTAAAGTGAGTAAAATTGTTGACAATACAAATTGTATGAAAAAAATACTCTTAGCTTTACCGAACCACAGCTATAGTTAAGTGTTTGGTGTAAAATTATCTACTAAAGTAAATAAAAACATTCTGATTATGGTGTTTGGATAGGTTCGAAACTAAAATTATAATCAATATCATTAAAAAAACAATACAGTAATAATACAGAAATAAGATTTAACAGAAATTTGATTAAAATATGTGTCAAACTAATTTGTAAATTGATATACTTCATAATATTCTGGTATCTTTGATTTCGTAATGTACTAAATCGAGCTTTGACGTATTTAGCTATAGCATCCTTACTTTATTGGTCTAGCTTTCATAATTTTGTAAGTTCCTTCGTGTACAATCCTAAGCTAACCATGGCAATCACAACTCAGTTATTGCAATTAATAAATTAAAAATCTTTGAAGGAAGATATTACCTAGTCTACAATCTGAGTGAACAATCAAGCGAAATCGCAGGGCGGCCGTCGTATTCCAATGACAATGAAAACTTTACCTAAGCACGATCATAAAAACATGTTTGAAAAAAGAGCACATTTCACCAGCGAACATAAATTAAATAATAGACTCTTTTACAAAAACATATTGATTATGAAGCATCATTATTATCCAAAGAGAATCATGGTCATCAAGTTATGTCACTTGAATTGGTTTATTTTAATTGTTATGTCGCTTCTTAATATACGATAACTGCTATGTATTTGTAAATCTAATTTATCCACTTTAAGATTGGCTTCAGTTTGTGTGTAGATTTACTTTTAGTATAAACTTTTTTCCTCTACCTTTACAAATTTAATGTTCCAAATGTCTTACTACAGTCCAATTTTTATAAAAAGAGCCTTTTAGAAAGTAGATTTTTTGTGTGTTCAAAATCAATGACATTTTCTATCTTGTTATTTTTGTTAGCATTGTGCCTTAATATTCTTTCGAGCTATACGCTTATATACTACTAATTACGTTATGGTGTTAGGGATGAGGGAGGTTTAATTATTATATAGTGTACCCGCATTTTAAACATATCGAGTTTTATAGCTTGTAGCATTTATGCTCCAAGTAAACAAAATGGGCAAGTCAATCATAATACACTTACCCAATCTCATCGACCAGGCCAGGCACCTTGACTTCATAACACGTCCAACAACAACTACGCCCCGCGAACAACAATCAGCACCGAGCCAAGTGCCGCATCTCGCCGCTAGAGACCACCATCCTGCTCAATTCCACCTAACATCAACAAAAAGAACTTTTATATAAAGGGGTGGTAACTGCTACTCCTTTCCAGAAGATAATCGACGTTTCTAGTGCCACGCGCATTCCCCCTTCCTGTGTTTTTTTTATCAGTGATCCCACCTTTTTCCTTCTCGATTGTTCGACGAGTGTGCTCCATATAAAGAACCATCTGCCAAGTGAGAGATCTAATCTTGGATTAGGCGTGGACAATGTAGAACGAAGCAGGAGGCTTCCCATACCTATTATTATAATGTAAGATTAAATTCTTATTCGGCGTAAAATCTAAACACTATAAATTATTCAAAATTCCTTTTCGGTCATTACCTTTTTTAATGTAATTATTGAGTCCTAGTATAAATCTTTGTTCTTTTGCAGAACAGACAATTTAACTTTACTTATTATACTTGCGAGTTATGCCACTATATGAGTTTAGTAAACATAAATGTGGGAATGTTGTTTATAACGTTAGGTCATCAGTCATCACTCTTTATATGTGATTAAAGTTTGACTGTTATAGTTATTAATTTAACCTTTATTTATGTAGCTTGGGAGTTGTGTCGCTATATTAGTTTAGTGTATATTAATGTGGGAATGTTGTTTATAACGTTAGGTCTGCGCTTTTCATATGTGATTAAAGTTCAAATGCTATACAACTCAATTTAGCTTTATTTAGGTCGCTTGAGAATGACGTTGAAAATTTGAATTTAGTGATTATTTATGTTGGGAAGTTCTTTTAGAACATGATGCCAAATTTCAAATGTAAGGAAAGATATGTTTTACGCTTGTCAGGAATAAATATACTATTAATTTAATTTATCGTACTTGTTAGTGTGTTTCTGGACTAGCTAAGTAATGATTTACTGAGGAAGATTAGATAACTAGAGTATTCCTGTACATTCTAAATTTAGTAACTTTTTGCGTATTATTGTTACTTAGGTATAAAAAAGGAGCTTTAGAACATTTAACGAGGATGTTGTATTTTCACAACGAGTATAGAAATATGTTATGTTGCAGAAATCTTCTATAATACTAGAGATTTTCTTACTCAAAGTTAATGATGTCACGCGTTGATAGTATATTCACATAACTATTCCATGGTATTTAATAAAATATTAGTAGAAGAAAATAGAGTAAATTTTTATTAAATATTTTTTCTTTTGAATGATATCGATTATTATTTTTGAGCTTAGTCAAGGTCATTTGACTACTATTGTATCTAGGAGGAACTCTAAGATTCTTTCAAAATATATGCATTGTTCTATAATAAAAGTTGACATAGGTTAAACCTGAATGCACTTAAGACTTGAAATCATTTACTATTTTAGTTACGTCATATTATCCCTAGTTTAAGTAATGTTTATTATCCAAATTCCTTTTTTACTAAGTCTTCGTCCTCTTCGTGTAATATTAGGCATTCAGTGAAGGTGGACCTTATTATGTTTGCTTCTAGGAGTGAGTTGCGTGCGCTGGGCACATGTTGTGTACCCAGCATTTGTATAACACAAAAAAAGAAGTTATTCACAATGCGCACTTCTATTTGATGGATCTCCCTTTTTTTATATAACTTTTAATTTTGTTTTGTATATGTATTTGAACCCCTCTAACTTTAGAGTTTGGGTTACAAGCTTAGGAAAATTTAAAGGTCCCTCCATGTTCCCAACAGTAAATTTTCGAATTCCAAACTTTCTATTTGTTATGGTTATGTGGGATGGTCCTTTTATCAAATTGGCAAATTTAAATATTTTTTCATGCATAAAAGTGTATTTTCTTTGGAAAGATAGAAATTTAATCTCATTTACAAAGCCCTCTGTCCCCCTCACCCTCCTAATCTCACCCTCCTTAGCTTCCACAATTCTAATTTGAAATTTTAAGACTTATTTGGTTATTTTATATAATATTTTCCTTGGCTACTAAGTGTCACCCTAACCACATGGTATAGAATGTTATATTTTGGTTGTATACATTTTAAGCGCTACCATTTCCTGGGCTTCAATTATGAAATTCCATTTGTTCAAGAATGTAGGAAACGCGAGAAAATGCCAATGTTTTTGCAGTTTTTTTTATCAATTTTTTGGCCAAAAATTAAATAAATATAGCTCCAGCAGAAATATATAGTTTAATTTTCTTCAATTGGTGATATAAACAGTTTTTAGAATATTTGTCATGAGCAGAGCGGCATTAGATAAGATTTTTTTAAATGAATTAACGTGAACAATGTATCCCCGTCTACCTACTCAAACCTGTTTTATTATTACATTACATGGCAAAATTGCAATCTTATATCTCTACAAAAATTGTATTTATATAGCTTTGTAAATATTTTGAGGGGACTTTAACTCCCTATTTTCCAAACCTTAATTTTGAAATGTAATAATTCAGGCTTTGATAATGTTTGAGTTGGTCTTTAAACCCACCTGACTCATCTAATACTTAGAGAAGTAGTTTAGACTTTTATATTTTAAAATTTTGAGACCCTCTATATCACCAGCCTCTTTGGAAATATATAATATTTAACATTTATTTGTGGTTATTTGAAGTTATCCCTCTACATTCCTGACAAATTTAATTTTTCTACCTCCTACTAGTACAACCCTATCCCCCCAACCTCTCCCTCCTTATTTCCTGTAGTCTAATTTTGAAATTAGAATGTTCAAATTTTATAGTTAATTGGGGTGGTCCCTATCTGTGCTTGATAAATTCCAGTTTTATACCACACATAAAAGTAGTTTATCCCTTTAAGAATTATTTGGTTATCTGAAGGCGTACCTCTAACAACATGCAAAATTTAGACTTTCTACAATGCTTAATCTTTCATAAACAACTCCCTTTTTTATGGACTCCTATTATAAACTTTAATATTTGTGGAATCTTTTAGTTATTTGGAGTGGTATCTTTGCTTATGTGGAGAATTATATTTTTATACCACACTGAGAAGAGGTTGTTTCTAATAGTTTTGTAAGTTTTTAACCACACAACCCACTTTAAAAAATATTAATTTATAACATTCATTTGGATATCTGGAGTTTTATTTATACCTGTCTTTCAAATTTAAATTTCTAACCTCATCTCAAAAGTTATTTCTAGCATTAACTTCCCCCTCCCCATTTTCCATAGCTAAAGTTTAAAAATTTCACATATTTGTTTACTTAGAGTGGTCCGTATACCTAAGAATTTAAGTTTTCTACCACACAGAGAAGTTGTTGAATATATTAGTTTTTGTAAATGTTGAACCCACCCTCTTCCTCTACCATTTATTCAACTCCCACTTATAAATGGTATATATTAAGATTTATTTGGTTATTTTGAAAGTTCACTCTACCTACTTGCCAAATTTAAATATTATATAACAGCTAAAAGTTGTTTTTATTTTTATAACCCCTTACCCCCCTCCACCGCCCTATTTACCGGGGTCCCATTTAAAATTAAAGATGTATAGACTTATAGTAATTTGACATGTCCCTTTAATTTACTTATACATTTCAATTATCTGCCACACTGGGAATTATTTGTTTCTATTAGTTTTGTAAATATTTCATCTCATTTTTGTAAACTATCATTTGAAATGTCTATTTTTAAGACTTATTTGGTTATTTGGAGTTGTCCTCCTAAACGACTATCAAATTTAAGTTTTCTAGCACACATAAAAGGTTTTTATTTTATTTATATCCCCTTCCATATATCTCAGGATCGCACTTATTAAAACAAAACTGTTCATACTTTTATAACGATTTGGAGTGGTCCCATTTGTTGACTGCACAATTTCAATATTCTATCATCCTGTAAAGTATTTATTTATATGAGTTTTGTTAGTCTTGAACACACATTTTTACTGACGAACCCCGGGACCCATCGTGTGGATGCCGTACATAAATTAATTTCATATTAGTATTCTGCGACTCGATAATCCTCCATATATCAAATTTCATCTTGATTGGAGGAAATAGAATTTACTGCTCCCTTTTCTCTTTTTTACCCCCCTTTGGGTTATTAAATTTGAAAAACCCTAAAAATATCTCTCCATCTCTATACAGAAACATTCATTTTAAATTTCAAGGCTTTATGTCCACTATTTCAAAAAATGCATGGTCAGTGAATTTTGAAAACTTTTGAACCCCCTTTTTTATCTCTTATAGGTTGATGAATCTCACAAAATTCGGTCTATAGCCAATAATGAACCTTTACTAGAAATTTCAAATGTCCATGTTAGTAACCATTAAGCTCTTCTAACAAAACCACAAAATCCCCCACCTAATTTATTGTCTTTACAGGCATAATTGGCCCTTTAGCTTGGAATTGTAAATAATAATTTCTCATTCCCGTATATCCACATTCGTGTTAATATTATTAAATCAATATTTAGTTTACTATAAGAGAGAAAACATAATAAGTCCTCATATTTGTGCTTTATACTTCTAATATTTAGTTACATTATTTTTAAATAGCAGTTGAAATCGAGTAGTTGGCCGAAATTAACTTTAGATAAATGTTTTCAAAGGATGATTCTTCTATGATATTAGTTTTGGTATCTACTAAGTGAGAAATAATGTTTTAATAAAGACGAAATTATAAACAAGTTTATAAGTTTTATAATATTAGCTTGTGTCCATATTATTAAAGCTAATAATTAGCCTCAATAGATAAATGGTATGGTGCACCAAACAGACTTTTTCTCTACTTTGTCTAAAAATGGAAACATTTATTTAAAACTTGTAATTTTTGTAAAACCAGATAATAAACATTTTTACAGAGACATGATGGAAAAAATAAGCATCAAATTCCACCAAGAGGCATAAATGAAAGAAACGTATTGTTCATTATTCATATCTTACAGATTTTACATATTTTCATCAAAAAGCATAATAATAAACTCCCGTTTTCCAAGACCTCAATGAAAAAAAATATTTGTCAATAGCTCAGAATCTGGGGACATTTCAAGAATTACGTAAGGATTTTTTGGGTGGGAGTGATCAGTAATTTCTTNGGTTTTTTGGGGGGGGGGTGAATATTTTTTTTTAATTTTTGGGGGGGGGGGGGGGGGCAGATTCCATCTTAACTGAGGATTTTATTAATGTTTATGGTTGGTCAAAATCTAAAAAAAAATATATATATATACTTTTATAGACGCGCAGCAAAAAGGTTGCACCTAGCAACGACAGATGGCGCTGAAGCATAGCTTATAGATCCACACAGATATACATAACTATAAAATGTCATTTATTTATGTTGTATTAAACCTAATTTTACTGTGACAAGTACTCTATTATTTTACATCACAAATCCTTTGGTCTAAAATAATATAATTTACCAAATCGTAATAAAATTACGTAAGATCGGCAAGAGGAGAGGAGGGAACGAGAAATCTTACGATCCGTTAAGTAGGAAAATTTGGGGAGCAAGGAGGGTCAAAATAATTTAAAAAATCCTTACGTAATTTATGGACAGCCCCTTATTTGTTTTATAAAAATATATTTGTAGTAAAGGTTTTTATTAATTTTAATTTTGTTACAACCTTGCAATATTGAGTTAGTTCGTGTCTCAAATACTAGCAAATATATTATTAAAATGGGAAATATCTGCTTATGTAAGTTACCCTTAAAATTATGTGCATGAGATTATTATTTTATAATGATAAACATTGCCCAGATAAGAAATTTAATAAAAATTGTTACAGTGTATTTCTAGATAGCTTGTTTTCTCTCTCCTTTACCTTTAGTGAACTACCCTCAATTTTAGGGTAAGATATCTAATTCCCAAAACTCCTCGAGGGAACCTTATAAAACCATATATACTAAGTTTTAGCCTGATCAGTAAAATGATGTCGGCTTTAGTTCTGGATGTAGACACACAGGCAAACAGCATCGCAAACCAACACAGTTTCTGTGGGGTGGGAGGGGGGGGGGTTGACAATTATAAACATTTTGATCTTTCTTACGAGCAAAGTACTTTGCTTTTCAAGGTGTCGAGAGAAAGTAAAAAGTGTCTATTTACGTAAAGATGAGCACAAATCATAGTCTTATACGCTTCAATGGTGCAAACACATTTCTATACATTCTTAAAACTACTTTCAACTAAAGGCTCAATGACACTATGGAGTAAAATAATCACAATTTAACAAGCAAAAACTAGTAAATATTATATTGGCCACTTATGTAAGTTTTTGAGTCTATACAGTCATAATGTCCCATTATTTGAATATTGTATATATTTTTTGATTATCAACAACCAATAGTTATATAGTTTTATGAATAGTGATTAGTTAGATACAGGTACATATTTGAGCTTTTACACACTTTAACAACTAGAGTGTATTATTGAAACATACCTACTATCCAAGCCTACTATTTAAAAACCAAAGTTGTTAACTTAGAGCTTAAGCCAAACAGCTGGTTTTGTTTGTAAAACAATCACAATCATTCAATATTATGACATAGATCCTTACATTATTTCAATGTTTCAAAATGGAACACGCTACAAATATTAATTTTGAGACAAGAGTCTAGATTCATAGAAATATGTCCAAACACAGTTAATTTATTACATTTAATTGGGATCAAAATTAGCTTAAAGTCACAAGTACTCAACTATCCAAAGTTCACTAAACGAGATGAGATTATTGGTATAATACGTTCCATATTTTTTGTGTCGGTTTCCCTAAACATTAAATAAGTCTCCTTTACAGTCCACAACAAGTGATTGTTGATTCTAACTTTAAGGAGGTGACTTTGTGCAAAATAGTTTGCGATTTTGAATTCTTTAAGCCAATGAGTCTATATTATCCTTATTTCTTCAATGCCTTTCCTAACATTATATGTACAATACCTTATTTATGTTGCACATAAGTAAATTTATCAATAAATGTTTCTAGTGTATATGTGTGCACATATTTGTAGGAGATTTGAGATTCCTTAAGTCACCATGCCCTTTAATGAGATATGCTCTAAGAAAAATTTAATAATCACGCCATGACTCCATGTTGGCATCACACTTTGTTAATGTTTTCATGTCGAGCTTAGAGTAAAATTTCTGTTCTATCTTGTATGCAAGATAGCAAGCAAATTTAAAAGATCGAACGGTAAGACCAATATGTATATACTCTTAAATTGTGATAATAAAATCGTTAAAATTATATGTGTATGGTTTCATACTCCTTAGCTCCTATTTAAAAACCATTCATTTAATAACAAAATATGTTAAATAGTTAATTATTTTGAGATACCTATTTATTTTGTATCTCACAAATAAAAATAATATCAATGTAGCCAACAATCGGTTTACCCTGAAAGGTGACATTAATAATTTAATGGATTAGAATAGCCCCTGAAAATTAACAGTTTTTAAATGATTTCAAGTATATATTAATGATTTTAAATACATAGCATCAACTAGATATTGTAGACCTGCACATGTGGCCACGTGGTATGGTATCTAGCCCTCCTCCATCAAATAGTCATGGTTTGACAGGGTCACAATTCGTGGGGTTGTTTTTTACGGTTCTATATAAGATATCACACATTTAAAACACACTTTCTAATTAAAATTTAAACTATTTAACTGGTCAGAACTTTCACCCTCATTTTGATGAAAACAATACTAAAAAATATCTAAATACTTCTTAAATAAATTGGTATTTCTAAACGTCTGTAATTCTTCTCAGTGCTCCTTAATAAATAATTGCAGTTGACAGCCAATCCCTTAGTCATAAAAAAAAGTCCATTGTGTTTCAAGTTTTCTTTGTAATGTGCAGTCAGAGTAAGCTTATTTGTGTGAAAGCATTAGGGTACGGTACTTATGACGAGGGGGTGGGGGATTAGAGACGGAGGAGGGCGCTAACTGAAGCTTTCTCAGTGACCTCCAGCTGACAAGAGCTCATATTTTGTATCTGATTTCCAACACATTTGAGTTTAAAGTGAGTAGTTTAAAAATGCTCACTTGATTGCGCTGTAGTCACTGGAGATCGCACCTAGTGATTCCAACGTTGAAGGAGTAAAGCCTCGAAAAGGAGTGCAACATTTTTAACCTAGCAGCTGTGGCTCTGTTCTTACCTTCTCTGTGGACGAGGTCAAAAATGTTGGTTTGATAAATTATAAGCCAGTAGACAGGGTTTGTGGCTGCCTGTTCGCTTGTACCGGGTTCTATTACCGACGCGGTCTAAAAAAATATTGGTTTGGTAAATTATAAGACCAGAACACTAATTTAAACAAACTGTTCAGAAGTATAGGTCCGCTTTTAATTGATATCAAACACAATGCTGGAACATTAACATAAACGAGCTGTAAGTACTATTAGCAATAATATATTTCATTAGTTAATTTTACTCTTATAATCTTTAGATGAATTATACAATTAACTATCTCAGAACATTAACTTAAACAAAACTGTTCAGATAGTAATCGACATCGAAACACATTGCTTGAACATTAATTTTAAATAGTTAGAATCCACGCCAAGTCATGTTTTATCGCGTTTGTTTGGAACAGTGTTTACTTTGACAAGTGACTGTGTGTTATAGTTGAAAAGGACTTCAGGGCTTGTGACTGAATGTTCGCTTGTGCCAGTTCAATTCCCGATGCGATCAGCTGTGTATCACATGACTTGGCGTATGAATATGTTAAATAGTGAGTATTCAGGCAGAACTTATTTGCTTTCTATCCTAGAACTATTTGTACTTCAGATCACCTGACTTGACGTATGAATATGGGGTTTTGACTGTTTAAAATATCAGCTGTATATCACATGACTTGGCGTATGATAAATATTCAGCAAGTTGTTAAATACAACCTCACATTAACTTATTTATTATATGTAAACTCTCCTAGAAACCTTACATTAACTAAATTGGTTTTCGATACAATCTAGTGGACCGATAAGCAAGCACGACAAACCCGGTACGGCAATTAAATAATATTACACTTGACAATAGAACCCAGTATCAATATTGACTAAAATGGCAATTATTATTTTCTCGTCACTGTATGAAAACAACATTTTAACCACGTCGGTAATATAACCCGGTACAAGCGAATAGGCAGCCACAAATCCTGTCCACTGGCTTATAATTTATCAAAACAACATTTTTTGACCGCTTCGGTAATAGAACCCAGTACAAGTGAACAGGCAACCACAAACCCTGTCCACTGGCTTATAATTTATCAAAACAACATTTTTTGACCGCTTCGGTAATAGAACCCAGTACAAGCGAACAGGCAACCACAAACCCTGTCCACTGGCTTATAATATATCAAAACAAATTTTTTGACCGCGTCGGGAATCGGACCTGGTACAAGCGAACAGGCAGCCCCAAACCTTGATGCTGATTGATAATTTATCAAAACAACATTTTTAATCGCATCGGGAATTGAACTGGCACAAGCAAACAGTCAGTCACAAACCCTGAAGTCCATTTCAACTATAACACACAGTCACTTGTCAAAGTAAACACTGTTCCAAACATACGCGATAAAACATGACTTGGCGTGCATTCTAACTATTTAAAATTAATGTTCAAGCAATGTGTTTTGATGTCTATTACAATCTGAACAGTTTTGTGTAAGTTAATGTTCCGAGAGAGTTAATTGTATAATTCATCTCAAGATTATAAGATTAAAGTTAAATTATGAAATTTATTATTGCTAATAGTACTTTCAGCTAGTTTATGTTAATGTTTCAGCAATATGTTTGATATCAATTACAAGCGGACCTATATTTCTGAACAGTTTGCTTAAGTTAATATTCTGGGCTTATAATTTATCAAACCGACGTTTTTTTTTGACCGCGTCGGTAATAGAACCCGGTACAAGCGACCAGGCAGCCACAAACCCTTTATCCTGACTTATAATTTATCAAAACAACATTTTTTGAGCTATTTGGTAATAGAACCCAGTACAGCGAACATGCAGCCACAATCTCTGTCCAATGGCTTATAATTTATCAAACACACATTTTTGACATCGTCGGTAATCGAACCTGGTACAAGCGAACAAGCAGCCATAATCCCTGTCCTCTGGCTTATAATTTATTATATCAAAATTTTTGACCACGTCGGGAATTGAATCCCAGAACCAGTAGACATACTATCGAACGAGTTAATGTTACGGGTGAATATTGCAGACAACAATCATAGGTGTAGCTGGAACTCGGCCTAGTCAACGGTGGGCGCGGATAGCAAAGGTCCACTACTCGCGTCAAGCGAATAACAAGGATTTTTCAAAAGTCTCTGATGGAGATTGTAAGATAAAATATTCTACGTTCTCGCCAGGGATGTTGCTCTAGATTCTATAGTCCCCGCCAAGGTTGTTGTGAGGCAAAGCAACTCAACATGGCTTAGGGGCTTAAGGGGAGGGGGCGGGAAGTCTACGCTAGAAACTTTCCTGAGCACCGTGCACTGGAGTTGACATTATCTTCAAAAAAAGTGAAGTAGTGTAGTATGTAGCTTGCTCTAATATAGCTTGTGAATATTTAAGACACCCCGGGAGGAGGTTGTATGGAAAAGGTTGAAAGTTTTTTGGGACGTGGGAGTGGTTGTGGAGGAAAGGTTGAAGGAGAGGTGGTTGTAGGGGAGAAAGTGTTTTGAGACTTTAGCGGAAGTGGGACGGGGTTGTAGGGACAGGGTTGAAGGGGGAGGTTGTTGTAGGGGAGGGGTGTAAAGTGTTTTGAGCCGTTACTGGAAGTGGGATGGGGTTGTAGGGGAGGGTGCTGTCGGGGAGGGGGTGGTAAGGTAGAAAGTGTTTTGAGCCCGGGAGGGGTTGTAGGAAGAAATTGTTTTGAGCCGTTAGTGGAAGTGGGATGGTGATGTAAGGGAAGGGTTGTAGGGGAGGGGGTGGAAGGGGAGAAAGTGTTTTGAGCCGTTAGCGTAAAAGGAATGGTGTTGTAGGGAATAGGGTTGAAGGGAAGGGTGTTATAGGGGAGAAAGTGTTTTGAGCCGTTAGCGGAAGCGGGCCGGCCTTAGGGGAAGGGTTGAAGGGGAGGGGGTTGTAGGGGAAGGGGTGGTAGCGCGCTCATAATCAATCATCGATAATCGACCATTAATCATCAATTAGCAATCAACATGTCTTGAAAATCTGTTTTTCACTCTCCCGACTTGGCGAGGAAGCTTACGCTAGAAACCTTCCGTGCACAGATAATTGACAATTAATTGTCAACAGGTCGTATAATGCCTCCGGAAAACCAACAGAACAGAGGTTAACTACGCAGCAACATTCACGTCGCACAAGGATGTTTGCATGCATGTTCAAGGTCATGCCCGGGGGAAAACCATCATGACGGAGTTTGTGTCAAAAACATTAACGTCGCCCAAGGATGTTTACAGGCATGTTCAAGGTCATGTTCAATTTTTATTGCCTTATGGTGCCCCGATCACTAATTATAATTTAAGGTTAAAGGTAAAAAAAAAACCATTAAAATTAAGACGGGATATATTAAATGAATGCCTAATATAAATTTAAAGGTTAAAGGTCGAAAAAATGTTTTTCAATTAACTTGCTGTTTCTGAGTAGAAGTTAATAGTCATAAACTACTCGGAGGCAGCAAGTTAATTTATAAACATACAGCAGTACAAGCTAGTATTACAAGACGAATAAATATACAAAGATATGAATTTTGTCAGTTATGATTGTTTTAATACAAGTTGTGGACATTTATTTGTCAATGAATTACTACTCTTCCATTATATTGGGCTAATAGCTGTGTTCATTTTTTTATGTTCAGTGCTTAGCTTAGTTTGGTTTCAATGCGATAGGAGGATATAATTAGAATTGTGTGAACAATTGGCCTACACATAAAAGTTTACTCAATTTAAATATGTTTTAAATATACTCTTGTTATTTAATATAGCCAATAAATGTATTTAAAAAATAAAAAACAAAATTGATCCAAGTATATTTTTATAATAGCTCTTTAAATTTTTTTTACCATTTGTCATATCAATTTAATATGGTGTGTATTTGATTTGTAATTATTAACACAAAATTCAAATATTTGACGGAGTGTATAATTATGTGACTTGATGAGCTTAATGATCAATTATAATTAATATTCTGTTCAGCTCGGAATATTAATAAAACTCTGTATTAACATAATTCGTAGGACCTTTGTTGATTAAAAGTCAAGGTCCCTTTCTTCCTTACTCTTTGCCTTCTAATGTATCACTTAATAAGGCGGGTTATTTTTCATAATGTGACCCATTCATTTGGTCTTTCATCGAACGATCACCCGGAAAATGGCTATTTTTTCATTTAATTTAATTATAACTTATTCACTAGTCATTTTTATATCAGATTTATATTTTATATTATACCCCAGCACTACATATTATCAAACCTCAAAATATTATGAATGCTAAAATAACAAAACTATTTATAATTTTTATTTAGCATTTCATCTTACTAGCTGTTTGGATTATTCGCTTAAGTACTAATCACGCTAATGGATTAGGAATGGGGAGGTTTGAACTTAGAGGAAGTTAACCCACATTTGCGTGAAAGGAGAGTGAAAAACCATTATTAAAAAACCACTCCAGGTCACCCAACTGGGATTCAAACCTCGATCTTTCCATTCTAAGCCTTATAGCTCAACACGAAACTAGTGCATTAGTCAACTACGCCACCTAGTTGGGTGATTATAGTCATATTTGTTGAGAGCAAGAAGGAATGAGGGTTTATGGAAAAGGTGGGACAACACAAAATATAGGTTTTTGAATTTTGTTCATGGGTGTAGGGAGAATTTATTTATGAGAGTTTAAAATTGTAATTTTATGACATTATGTTAAAGCTTACTATTAAACCCTAGGATATAGAAACAATTTTATTTATGCTCTAGTGGTGGAACTTTAATTGTGTAAGAGTAGATTGGGGAGGTGGTGGGGGCGTATATTATAAACATGTTTTTAGGACTATCTACCTTACAATTAACGAGTTAATGTTAGAAAATTGAATTCTCAAGAAGCTAATCGTAGTGTTCCTCCTTTGTAATTATTTTAAAAATTATCATTTTCTAACAATAACAGTGACATTTCTAGAGTTTATTTGGAATAGTCCTTCTGAGATTTTTTTGTATTTGAGTACTGACAAAAGCTATCTTTTTAAGTGCCCACCAGAATTATTTTAAATTTAGAATCCCTAAAATATATTTGAAGTGAACCGCACACAGATATTTTTTAATATTTGGAATAGGTACCATAAAAGGTATTTAAAGTGTTCTTTGCCTTAAAAAAATTAAATGCCTATAGAAGCCATTGAATGTCGTCTTCCAACCAAAGATCCTTAAAGTTAGATGTCCTTAGAAGCTATTAAATAGGTTTTCTTCCAATTACAAAAATGCATACTTAAATAACGCCATTCTCTCACAGGTTATACAAAAAACTGTGTTTAAGCTAGAAAAACAAATCTCCCTACTTAATACATTCTGACTAACCTTCTTCACACATCCCTGTCCTTTCATACTCCCTTCGCTTTAAAAAAAATCATTACACCGAATCATACATGCTCTTATTCTTAAAACTTTTAATGTTTCTCTTTTTAACACATTTATCTACAAAATATATACACATATTGCATGACCTACGTCTTGTTTTGTATCCAAATACTTTATTTACATGTATATATATATATATATATATATACACTAGCTGACCCGGCAAACGTTGTTTTGCCATATAAATAATTTTTAAGGGAGTGAGAGAAGTCTTATTGTGTGAGAGAAACAGGAGACCGGCTTCGTCTCAGGCTGGATCAGAAGTGACACCTGTAGACAACTGGCGGGGATAACTAATTAAATGACGATTGATCAGTTATCGACCGGAGATGAAAAATGATTAAAATACTAAAATGGCTATTAAAAAATAGGGGTTGGTGATAAAAGGGTAAAAATTTAGGGTTGTATGTATTTTTTAATGTGACATAATAAAAAAATAAAGATATTTAAAAAATGTCTAAAAATTATAGAAAAATGTTAAGGGTGGACAACCCTTATCACTAAGGGGTATGAAAAATAGATGTTGGCCGATTCTCAGACCTACTCAATATGCTCACAAAATTTCATGAGAATCGGTCAAGCCGTTTCGGAGGAGTACGGGAACGAACATTGTGACACGAGAATTTTATATATAAGATATATATATATATATATATATATATATATATACTTTATCACTCGATCCACACTTATCCTCTCAAAATGACCAAACCAATGTAACGCACTCTTTTACATTGATCAACTGTAATCATTTTCAAACCACATTCCTCAACCGCCCTTTCATTACTGGCTCTGTGCATATGATTTTTTTATAGACTATTTATTTGATACCTAATTCCAACCGCATTCACCTTGCTCTTGTGTTTAATATTGACCTTAACACATTCTTAAATTCTACCATTTTTGCCTATTTCGATACTACTTCATACTTTGCATTAGTTCACATAAATCCAACAACTCTCTGAATTGCATTCAACCATCTATTGATTTCACCATCCATCTTTCCATTTTCACAGAATAGTATGCCCAGATAAAAAAAGTCATTAACTCGTTCTAACAGTTTTCGATTTATACTGAGTTGACAATAATTTCCTGATCTGTTCTTACTTCTTATCAAGTACTACCATCTTACGTTTGAAGAAATTTATACGAAGACTTACTCTGACGGTCATCACATTCAAAGGATTTTATGTATTCTGCGAATCACTTTTATTTTCAGCCATTAATAAAGCATCATCTGCATATAGCATCACCCTTAGATTCACCTTGTCCATTTATACACCAATCACGTACTCACAAGCATCCTTCATACAATAATCCATGTGACACTAAACAACCATTAAGACATAGCACAACCATGTCCAACACCCTGTTCAATGTCAAAACATTCACTCAAAGTACCATCTACCCTAACTTACGCTTTACTTATATCATAAACCACCATAACTGTATTTACAAACCTAGCATCCACACCATGCTCTCTGAAAACATTCCATAGCATTCTCCTAAACACCCTATCTTATGCCATTTCTAGATCAACGAATGCTTAATAAACTCTCTTACTTACTGCCATACGATTCTCAATTACTTGTTGAATGGCAAATATCTAATCCATGCATCCTCCACCAGGGAGTACACCACATTTCACACCTAAAATCTTGTCTACATTTTTTGTCAAGCAATTTTTCAATTAAAACCCTCCTAAAACTTTCTCTGAAATATATAACAAGCTAATTGTCTTATACCTTTTACATTCATTCTTACTGCCTTTGCTTTAGTACAAAGGAACAATGGAAGGTTTCTTACAGTCATTAGAACGTTCGAAATTCCAGAACGCACATTGAACAACTGCATAAACTGGCGAGAAGTATCCTCCTCTCACAGTTAAGCACTTCATGTGTAATCCCATTTACGCCCACAGATTTTCAACTCTTTAATACTTTAATAGCTTTTGACACCTCAACCCCATTAATTCTGTCTTATTCTTCTTACTTATCATTATCGCTACACAATTTCTAAAAAGTACTCCTTCTATCGCTCACTTATAGCGTTTATATGCCATAATATCTTTCCACGTTCATTCTGAATGTCATAGGTTTTTTCTTATTTTTCTTATTTAGTTATTTATACCCACTTCCAGAAAAGTTTTTTATTTCCTTAAAAATCATTTTGCATTCTTTATCCTTTTTTCAAACGCATTTTCTCTTTATTCTTCTCTATATACATCACACAAATACTTACATTTGGTTTCACTCTGCACAGATATCATTCGTTTGTATGTTTCTTTCTTTTCTCTGACAGCATATTCCCCTTGTTCATTCCAGCCTGCATCATTTTCAGTTTTCCACAAATACAGAGCACACATATCTTACACACTCAACTACAGTCTTTTTTAGTCTGTTACAAGGACTCTCAATATCACTATCATTTATTTCAACATTCCATTCATACATTTGTAAAGTTAATTTTTCATCCAGTATACTTTCATATTTCGCTTTGACACTATTATCCTAAAACTTTTCTACTTCCACTTTTACTTTAATAATACACTTTCATTACTTCCTCACAAAATTCCTACCTAATTCAAATACTGAGATATCTAGGAAATGATCAATTTTAAATTTAGCTCCACGCACGACCCTAGAATTCTTTTCTCATCCTAAGCCACAAAATCAATCATCGTTCTTGAATGGCTCTTTTATTTGGTATAAAATGAATATCTGTGCGCTTAAGCCATGTGATTTACACAAATAATCCTTTTTATAAACACAGACTCAATAGCTCATTGCAATTATTGTCTGCCCCATCATCACCATACCTTTCTAACACTTTCTCTGAATTTTCTCTTTGGGGAACCACCCATCCATTTATATCTCCTAACAAGACAATTCTTTCACCTGATTCACTTGCATTCAATACTTGATTAATTTTATTCCAAAATTTTACTATTACATTATCGTCTTCACCCCACCGGACCATAAGCAGCAACCAACATAATTATACAAATGCCTATTCTCATGCGTACCCATAGAATTATAGATGGCACCAACTCATTCTTTCTCACAAATAGCGGCTGTGCTTGTAATTTAACCTACTCCCTGACTTCTCCTTAATCATCTATACCGGACCAAACTGCTAGGCTACCATCACTCGCCATTAAAACCGATTTCCTATTTGCTTGCTTTCGCATACAAATAAAATATCAATTTTTCTTCCATTCATTTCTTCCAACAGTTCATTATCTTACCATGCCCCCCTCTCATATTGTAAATTGAATGCTTTCAAACGCTAATGGGACTTGTCGTCTCTTGTATTTTTTAAATTATTATATTTATTGTTAAGAAGCTATTTAGAGTAGCTAGTTACGTATTTTTTCCCTTTGAATGGCTTTTAGAATCCATTTAGTGTGGATATCACTTTAAAATTTTTAAAAAGTGAATGGCTCTTATATGTATTTAAGCTCAGTATAATACAAGAATATAATTTTTATGGTTCGAGTGTAATTGACAGTTGTGGGGTGAAAGGATAGGTTGGTTAAACTGAGTTATCCTAAAAGGATTTGAAATAGGAAAGAAAACATCCCTTTCTATAAAACAGATATAATATTAGAATTTTAATTAACATTTCCTGGAGCGTAATGAGATGTTATCAAGCACGCGAAGTAATTGTGTCCGTTCCTTTTGGCAAGATAAGCTGATATTTTCCGGTTAGGATTCAGCAGAAGTTTATTTCAGAACAGCATTTTAGCTACCGAGTCTGTCCCAGTAATTCAGAATTTTATTGGTTATTTTCTACACCGGGATTTGTTCTCGTTGAAGGGGAAATAATGGAAAGTTTCTTGTTCAAAGCAACCGACGAGAAATTAATAGTGAAAGAAAACAACCAGCATGGCTGGCAAAGGATTATTTCATGGCATTGCAAAACAAAACAAACAATAACACACTTTAGATATCTGTGTGGCCGCATGGTCTAGCACTACTCTCATGTTAGGCTTGACTTCCAATTACGGAGATATCTGGGTTCAATCCCAGTTGAAACTTCCTCAAATCACACGTACCTCATCCTCTACCCATTAGCATTGTATACGTAAAGACCGAACGGGTCGCGTTGATTAAAAAAAACCACAGAACACGTGAGTGTTTTACGAAATTGGGTGCAACATTGCCTTCACGCAAATGCATGTATAATCTCCTCTTAATTCTTAGCTTCAAGTTAGAATAATTACTATATAATATGGCAATTTGAATGGTTATTGAAATCCCAAATAAAACATTTAAAATAAAATATTATTATTATTATTAGCACCGCGTCTTACTACCCGTTCGGGTTGTACGCACTTACGCTAATGTGTAATGGTAGGGTGATTCTACAGTTTAACGTGGAATCCGAACCACGGTGGAGGCCTGGTATTCCTCACATTAACAAGATGTCTTGTCAGAGGTGAAGGAAGGGCTTGGTAATCAGATAAATCTTTGCCGGGAACGAGGATTGAACCCCGGCCGCCAGAATAGAGGTCTGACACCTTACCCCTAGACCGCCAGGTCACCAATAATAAAATAATAAAGAATATAACTAGCCAATGCGATAGTAATAGTCATATAAAAATATAATTGACATTTATTAATATTTTTGATAATTATTGTTTTAAAAAAAAAGTGTATGTATATTCATGTATGTATAATATACACTATGTTTATTATTACCCGTCCGAACAATACTGGTTATAGCCATGGTAGTGGGGTAAGGATTTAGATGGTAGGATTAAAGATAAATGTACCCGCATTTATGTGAAGGAAGAGGGAGAAACGTTTTTGGAAATATATTTTCATTTACTCCTGCCAAGTTTGGCTATCACCGAAATAACATAATTATGAACCTGACATTAAATCCGCGTGCCCACCGATAGTGTTTTATTTATATAATTCTAATAAAGAACTATACATATACTTATTTAACTATATTTTATACTACTTTTTAATGTTGTGTTAAGTTTTTACCACGCTATCCACAAAGGTGAGCACGTGGGAGAAGGAGTTTGTTTCGTCTATCCTAGTTTTATGGTGACTAAAAGGCTGGTGCTTGAGTTCCTGTTGGGTGTACATACGGTTCTCTTATTTTAACTCAAATTAGTTCCCAAGTTTTCTACATGCAAATGCGGGCACAATTCCTCAAGTATTCAACCTTTTATATATCCACTTCAAAATATAAAATTTGTGGATAGCCCCGTTGAGTAGTAAAACGTAGCGAAAAAAGCATGATGTTTTAAAATTGGCACGAAATGAAGCAGCTAAGTGTATAGTCAAAACCCCAATATCGTAAAAAAAAAAATTCCAGCTGTGAATAATCCAGATATCAGCTTCAATGGTCGCACGGTCTATCGCGCTGTCTCGTGTTAGACTATAATGCTAAGGCCTGGGAGATCGGGGTTCAATCTCGATTGGGTGCACTGAAGGTGGTTTTTCTTAAATACGTTCCCACACTCTCTCTTTATCTCTCTCTCCACGAAAAAATGGGTGAACTTCCTATAAATTACACCTACCTCATCCCTAATCCATCAGTATAATTAGAACATATACATATAACCTGAACAGGTAGTAAGACACGATTCTAAAAAAAACAACGTTTTTTTTCGAATAATCCTAAGTGCGAGGTATCAAGAGTTGACTCTATTTATAATAGAATTAAAATAATGATTTTCTTGCTATCAACAAGAAGAGCATTTTTCAATGAAAAATGTCATCGTTAATTATTCGGGGAAAACCACCCACAGTGCATGCACTTTACCGGGATCTAAACCCGATCTTCCCGCCCTCAGCAGTCAAGCCTAACACGGGACTAGTACATTAGACCATGTGGCCACTGATTTAGGTGTATCTACTCAAAGAGCTCTAAGTAAAGGATTGGTTCTGGTACTGTTGGCAATGAGCCGCAGTGTTGGCTATTGCACGATACTATAGCAGGTTTTTACCCTCACTCAATAAGTCGGGTTATTTTTCATAATGTGACCCATTCATTTGGTCTTTCTTCACACGATCACCTGGAAAATGGCTATTAATTAATTTAATTTAATTATAACCTATTCAGTAGTCATTTTTATATCAGATTTATATTTTATATTATACCCCAGCACTACATATTATCAAACTTCAAAATATTATGAATGCTAAAATAACCAAAATATCTATAGTTTTTATTTAGCATCCCATCTTACTAGCCGTTCAGATTATTCGCTTAAGTACTAATCACGCTAGTGGATTGGAATGGGGAAGTTTGAACTTCGAGGAAGTTGACCCACATTTGCGTGGAGGGAGAGTGGAAAACCATTTATGAAAAACCACTCCAGGTCACCCGAGACTGAGATTAAAACCTCTATCTCTCCATCCTAAGCATTCTAGCTCAACACGAAACTAGTTTATTAGTCAACTACGCCACCTAGTTGGGTGATTGATAATCTAATAGAACAGATCCATACATCACTGTGGACAGCGTCATTAATGTAAATGATGAGTATATGTTCATCAATTACAAGGATGCACGTGACGTGTTGTGCCCTAACCCTAACATGAGTGTGGTTGTGGCATGCTACACGACTTCTATGGCTAGGTTACACTTATACAGCATCCTTGAAAAATTGGGGGACCACAATTTTTTTATCACAATACGGATAGCGTTCTTTTCATGGAACGCCTCGGATATGGGTGTAAACCGACCAGAAACATTTTAGGTAACCTCACTGACGAACTTCAAGATTACGGTCCGGGAAGTTATATGAGCGCTTTGTATCTGGTGGTCCCAAGAATTACACGTAACATGTTTGTGTTGATGGCGATCTTGCCAAAACAAAAACGGTTTGCAAGGTTCGCGGGATCACTATAAAGTATGGCAACCGTTACGACGTTAATTTTGACGTTTTGAAAGTGATGTTCACCGATTAGGCTGCGGAAAGATACATACAGATACAACACAAAATTGTAAGAAAGAGTCTTGCGAATGTATGTACCGTTTTTCAGACTAGCGTATACCGGTCCGCGTACACTAAATGGCGGATAGGCTATGATTATAATATGTTGCCGTTGGGGTATCAGAGCCCTTGTAAACGCGTTCGCCACGACTAAAAGGTATTAATTTAGACGGTCTGAATAATCATATTTTTTTTCTTTCGCTATAGAGAGTTCCACTGACATACCAATTTACAAAGATTTGAGATTTTTTTCAAATTGTTTTTCTGCATGAAAAATCGAACCAATTTTTTATTGAATTTTTTATGCACCCGGGATACTTTTTTATATTTCTTTATCCGCCAGTACAATCCTTCACCTACCTGATTATTTCTAGTCAAATAGAATTAGTTATTTGTATATATTTTAATTCTAGTCAATTTTTTTTCTTGTACATATTTTTAAAATGAAACCTTCTGTTCGTGTACATATATTCAAATACTCTTTAAACTGGACCTTGTAAATAATACCACTACTACTATTCCCTCTACGAGATCAAGAAATTGATTATTGTTTCTTCCACACCAAAACTTGTATAATTTACTTCAATGTGAAAGATATATTCTATAACTATCATTTTTTTAAATAAAAATTCCAAGAATTATTTTCATGCTGTGAGCCAAATTTCTAAAACTTTTATTTGTGTGTTTATAAATATTCCAAGTATACTTTTCATGGTGTGAGAAATATTTGTAAAAACTTTGAATTTTGTAAATAAATATTCCAAATATACTTTTCATGGTGTGAGATAAATTTGTATAAACTTTTATTTGTTTATATAAATATTCCAAGTATACTTTTAATGATGCGAGATATTTTTGTAAAATTTTATTTGTTTAAATAAATATTCCAAGTATACTTTTCCCCGTGTGAGATATATTTGTAAATAAATATTCAATGTATTCTTTTCATGGTGTGAGCTATTTTTGTGTGAATAAATATTATAAAAACAGTTACGTTTGTGTTTTAACCTCTACACTCCCCTCCTTCCTATCCTATTAATGCAACTTCATTTAGCTTATAATCTCAGTCTCAAACATTATGGACAAGTTGAAACATCCATTTTCGGCCATCATTAACGGCCCTTCCAGCTGCGGAAAGTCACATTTTGTAGCCGAATTTATCCATCACTTGGACACAATGTGTGACGTTAAATTTGATAAAATCAAATTGCATTTTGTTTTATGGCAACCGGAATTCAAACAAGATGGGTCAAGTCCCTACGTCATATTCTGTAAGGGTTTGATGGAAATAGATGTCACCTGTATTGACTCTCAACAGTTAATTATCCTGGATGACATTATGCGTGAAGCCAACGAAGTGGTCGTCGATATTTTCACCAAAGGATGCCACTATCAAAATATTACTGGCATGTACTTTACACAAAATATATTACACCAGTTCAATGGCTAAAGAGACATTTCCTTAAACGTATATTTATAGTGGTTTTTAAAATTGCCAGGGATAAAGCTCAGATTCAACACATTGCACGTCAAGCCTGTCCTGAAAACGCCCGTGTTTTACAAGAGGCATAAGCTGATAATACAAGTACTCCCCAAGGGTATGTATTGTTGGATTTCAAACATGGTACGCCCGAATGGTTCAGATATAGAACCCGCACAAATGTCGGGTACTGCGTGTACCTACCACGCAAAAGCTATAAAAACATCGACACTTCCCTAATACAGATAATTTCATAATCATGAGTCCCAAAGTGCTGAAATAAGCCCCTCTGCTAGGTGAGATGCATCGCATGAACCCGCAGCAACAGATCACCTTGCTTAAAGCGGCCGACAAGAAACTGGTTGACTTTGTTTGCGAGTGTGCCCACAACATTTTAAAAGGGTGGGTGCCATTGGAAAATGCACAGAAGACAAAGTTACGTGCTCACACGTAGGTGTTGCGCAAGTTGGTCAAACGAGGAGAGTACTGGAAGAAAAGAGACAACTACTCGTTCAGAAATGAGGAGCGTTCCTGCCCATACTTTTAGCCCCTTTAATCAGTATTGTCCTCGGTTCCTTGTTCAACAAGCAGAAAATTTAACACGCGAAAAGGACTATATTGGTTTCCCCGGTAATGTTACACCATTACGAGCAACACCACCAACAAGTGGCATCGACCACACATCTAGTGGTCTCAGAGTTGGACAAGGAAATTGATAAAATACTCGCTTCAAAACTTGACGAAAGTCTAAATAGACTTTATACTAACAAGTGCTACAGCGCTATCTGCACTTTAATCAACACCCTCCACCCCTGAAAATAACACCACCACGACCACTCCTGAAGATTCTGTACTTCCCATCCCTGCTGAACTCGATACTGTACCAGTACAGGCACGTAAAAAAGCTGAACTTTTACGAGAACATATTATTTCCCGGGGCGGTATCTCTTGGGACGAAAACTGAGAAGTTCCATCACCCATATTTTCAACACTTTGTTTCTGCTAGGCTAGTTCGACGCAAACAAGTCATCATCAACATGATTGTCAAGAACAAATCAACGCCCTATATAAAGCTAGAAAATTATGGAGGGAATTGTGTGGTGTTTAACAGTGCAGAGTGGAAATAACCGGGCAACTAAAAGTCGGTAATATCAAAGGTTTCCAGCAACAAGCGACCTCCTCAGAAGATTAGTCTGACTAATCATAAAATCTATGTGAGACGCACGTGTGGTGACCGTATGGTCTTCATCAACGAGAAACAAGATGGTGGACTCAAACGTGTCATCTATCTAGCACCTAGCTGGGCACGTCTTTGTGATGTATTGGACCTCATCGACGTCACCGTCAACCACCGGAATATGTGGTCGACACCCGTCACATGCTACTGCAACGGTTTGATGGACACACTCGTCGTGTATGTATGCGACACGCTAACAGAATCAGCGGATGTCATAAATCTCGAACAGCCTACGGTGGAAACGCATATCAGAAACCTGGACCTTATAAGTGCTACTTACTATACACGTCAAGACGTCGGTTTGGACTATTACATGCTGGATTGTGAACTAAAAACAATTTTGTTAACACATCTATGGGACACTGTAGAAAAACGTATAAACGAACTAGCAGCCCATCCCGGCTTCGCACGGGCATAATAATATAGTAAAAGAAAATACACAATGTTTTACAGTGAGTTTCCAAAGAAATAACATTCATTGAAAACAAAAAACTAAGATTTTTTTTGTGAGTGTATTTTCTTAAACTATTTTTTGTATTTACATTGTTTTTTTATATTTCATTTGTTTTTTTAATTCTTTTATATATTATTTTTCATTTTTTTGGGTCATTTTTCAATTTTTTTTATTTATACTTATACTAATTATTAAAAGGTCATAACCGCAAAACAAAAGCCATTTAATTTATTGAGTAAGAGCCTCCC
>CABFVX010008042.1:0-26665 GCA_902151425.1 Timema shepardi | reverse complement strand
GTAAATAATTGTGGTCTGTTCGTGGATGAAAGTCTCCCATTCCTTGGGGCAACACCAGATGGTATACTCAACGATGGTCAAGGTATAGTTGAAGTTAAATGCCCACCTTCCATAGCTTTTATGCATCCAACAGAAGCAATACACGTGGGTAAATTCGCAGCCCTCAAAGATGATAATGGTATGATTGTCATGAACAAAAAGCACAACTACTATTATCAAGTTCAAGGACAGTTACACATCACGAGAAAAAGTTATTGTGTATTTGGTTTATGGACACCCCTTGGCTTACATCTTGTGGAAGTGAAACGAGACGATGACTTTTGGCAGTCAGAAATGGAAGACAAGCTAACTACATTTTTTTTATGAACTATCTGCTTCCTGAGTTGGTGGATCCAAGGTTCCCCAGGTCAATGCCCATAAGGAACCCACTCTACATTATAAAGCTCAAGCAGAAATGCAGAAAAAGAAGAATAAATAGGAAAACGGCACCTATATATGCGTTTTTATTTTAAACAATTAATAAATATTACGCTGTAATTTAATAAATTTATTGTATACTTTTTGTTGCGGTTCAGTTCATAATTACAGCTGGTGCTTATTAAATTAAAGCTTTAGAGGCTGACCAGATTATTTCCTTATAGTTATGTAATTATTTCAATTATTTTGCAATTTTGTTTTAGTTAATGTAAGCTATTAAGTCAATCAACCTATTATATCTTTCTATTTATGTAACTGTTCGCCAAGCACAGTAAGTGTATAGACCTAAGCATCATTCTATATTTGTAACTATTCAGCATTTTTTATTTATTTTATTGTTGTAAGTTGTTCATAAGAATGTAGTTTGTTTATCTAGATTGTTACCTTTTACTAACTATATTAAGTACAAAGGAGACTCGTGGAGTGTTTTTAGGGTAAGTATAGATAGTTAAATATGTACCTGTTAAATGTCTCGCTCCGAAGATAACTTTTGTTCAGCCACCACCAATGAACAAATAATACCAAGTTAATTAACAGAACATCTATTTGGTCAGATATGAACTGAGTGGAAAGAAGATTTCACTAGTATGGTTCCAATAAGCTTATATAAATATATGTAAGAAGGCTGGATCAAATTGCTATGTTTTTAAATGATTTGAATTCTATTGCTATATTATTGGAATTACTTTATTCATTATTATGTAAATTAATTGCTGTACACCATANATATTATTGGAATTACTTTATTCATTATTATGTAAATTAATTGCTGTACACCATACCCATGTAGTTTGTTCCACAGATTTCCAAATAATATTTGTTAAAATATTGTGTGTTATAAAGTTATTAAGAATCAGTGGCGCATCCAGGAATTTACATTAGGGTGAGAGGGGCATGTGTGTCAAAGCTATTATTTCTGTTCCCCAAAAATATTCATCTAATTATATTAGTTAAATGTTTTTTAACTATACAAACTCACACAAACAAACATATATATATATAAAGATTGTTAAAAAAGTGTTCAGAAATTATTAATCGTGTGCACATTAACACGAGTAAAATAATCTTGATGAATTTACATTACCTCTAATTGTATCGATACGTCTGTAAACGCCAATATTATTATTATTATTACCCGCCTCGGTGGCGTAGTTGGCTAACGCGCTTGTCGTGTTGAGTTCAACCACTGAGGATGGGGAGATAGAGGTTCGAATCTCGGTCGGGAGAACTGAGGTTTTTTTTCCTAAATGGTTTTCCACTCTTCCTCCACGCAAATTCGGGTTCACTTCCTTTAATTCAACCTTCCCAATTCCTAATCCATTAGAGTAATTAGTATTTAAAGCGTATAACCCGAACGGGTAGTAAGACGCGGTGCTAAATTGCTATATATATATATTATTATAAGAGTAAGAGAAAATATAGGTCAATGAAAAAGTTCACATAGAGGTAAAGTAATAAAAAATTAGGATGAAAATAAAATATTTTTTGGCTCTACATGGCACAAATGTATAACTTTATTACTTTAAAAAAAGTGTTCATGCTGTCTTTCCATTTCCACACAAATACCATATCTTCGAATTGGACAGTTGCGTGCTCTTTGAGGAATTCCTTGCATTATTTGAATCGTCTGACAACCATTTTCAACTCGCTGTTGTGAGTCTAATTCAAATGGAACACATTTCCTATATTAAAATGTTTTTGTCAAAATATATTTTCATGATTAAAAAATGAAAATATGAAACTTCTAGCAGTATTTGTAAAGTAAATTAGGCGTGAAGTGTGTACATTCTACTAAATTGAAATAAGATAAAAAAAAAAGATTTTTTCGCCAACTTAGGCCACTTCTTACCTTGTCAAAATTCTCTATTCTTAAACAAAATGTTTTCACTTAACTTTTCAATCACGTCACCTAGAGCCACATTCTTGGCTTATTTTTATTCCTTTATTCTTTCTATGTAGCTCTCTCAATCTTTTAACATGATCGTACTCCTTCCATACAATTGAGACACCTGTGTTGTGTATTTTCGCTCTTGTTTCGGGCAGGTAACACTAATAAGTATTGCCTTTGCTGTTTGAGCAGCTATGTAGTGTTATTGTGGTTGTAGGTAGGGGTTATTGTTTTTGTCGGGTCCACCATCACCCACTCAAAATTAGTATGTGTGGTCACTATAAACATTACACCCACATACTTGAATATAACTATATATTTTTAGTTCGATATTAAGTTTGGTGACGTCTTTATCAGCCAGAGTTCGTAATATGATAATGATAATATACTCGTATATAGCACTGTTCTAAATACGCAATGGTGCTCCTACCAAACTTTGTTCGTACCGTATTCATACAAGACACCATCAATTTTTTACCATTCACATGGCCACATACCTAAGGCAGTGAAGCGACACCATTTACATTTATCGATTGCTTTAAATTGTTTATGGCTCACACAATAAATACATTGAGGAAAATGGCCATATATAAAAATACATTCCTAGCGTAACCGACCGGGAATTGAACTGCAAACACACATATTATAATAAAAAAATGTATGTAAAATAATCAATTTCAAGTATTTTCTGTGGGTGTGATAGTCCCCATGATATAAACATGTTTGGACTTTTATAGCTGGTTTGGGTATCTATATATCTTTTTGTTCCCAAGGGGGGAGGGGAGAGTGAAAGTTCACGTTCAATGTGGACCAAAGAAATGACAAAATTATTTTGAAAAACATGTATTTAATGGCGAAGATATCTCAGCAAAAACATGTTCAAGGTCAAAGTGTTACATGTGTCTATACTAACTACAAAAGTGTTCCCCACTTTAGAGAAGGTATTCCCTGAGTGAGTCAAAAACGACTAATTTATTGGTTTGGTAGCTTAGTATATATAAATTCTCTAAATAAAGGCCCCTAAATATATTGGATTTACTGGATTACAATGATTCGATAGTAATGGCAGAAATAATTAAGGGGATTTGTATAACTAAGTTTATTACCTTGGATTATTTTTACCATTGTTTACTTATGAATTTTTAAACCTAGTAGATGTGTTTTAACAGCTCTTAAAACTAAAATATTATGTTAGCCATACAAAAAAATAAAATTATTCTAAATTATGTTATTGAATAATATAGTAATTTGATTGTTTGTAGTGTATATAAGCATTGCATTTTAAGTATTTCTATCAGTTAAATTTGATTACATTTTTAAATGGTTTAAAGTTTTTGAATAGTTTGAAAATTTCATATATCATCAATACGTAATATAATTTAAGCAAGTTTCCTTTCTGAGACAAACTTGATTGTAATCACATTTAACTGAGGTAGTTAAAACACTATTAGTCATCCACCCTGGGAAGGAGGGAGGCTGGATGGGGCACTCTTGTTAAAGAGAAAGGGAAAAATTGTTGGAGGTAAATTATGTTTTTTTGGGTGATGGTGAGTATATTATTGGTGGGGTGGGTATAAGATGTGATTGTTGTGGAAGTTGATGGGGTTGTTAAGTAGCTGTGGTTGAAGTTTTAGGGATGAGATAGGCTAAGTCAGTGGGTACGGTGGTGTTTGAGGGGGGTTGCTTGTCTTTGTCCTCCGAAGAGTCTTACTTGAGGATTCCCGCAAAGTTTCAGGTTAAATTTTCCCACTGGATGGAAGTAGAGGAGAATACTCCAGGGTCTGAGGGGTAGTTATAGGAATGATGACAGAGTCGGGTGTACCGAGGGTGTGGGCAGGTTGAGGTGATGTGAGGAAAGGGTAAGAGGGTTTTGGATTACGTCGTATATCTGACATTCGTGGCTTTCTCGTTCTTCTTTCCTTTCCCGTTGGAGTGAGACATGGGGAGTCTTGCGATGAAATGTGAGAGGTAGCTGGCCAAGGGTGCTGCCTTAGATTTCTGGAGCTGAGGCAGTAGGCCAAGGATGTTACCTCAAAGGTCGGAAAAAGGCTTGAACTTGTGAATTATTTCTTTTTTCTTTAATGATAATAATGGTTAGAAGCCTCCTATCAACCCTCATTCTATTTTTAACAATTTGTTCATTTTATATTTATTTAGGTGACTCTGTACAAGATCCTAGCAAAGTACACAAACTACATAAAATAAACAGTAAACACACACACTGATTATTTCTTAAATTACGTGTTGACACAGAGGAAACAATACATTGCATACACTTTACAGAAAATAATATATGTGGGGGTCTTCATACAGACACTCTTAAAATAAACACGACTATTTTAATTAGTTTAGTCTAAACTCATGGCAACACTCTAGTGCTGTCTCTGGGAATATTTGTCGATGACTCACTCGGGAAGGGTGTACTTGGTCTGTCACCAGCAGATGACACGTAACAAAATTAAAATTAAGACGATGACATAGTTATTTGAACAATTTATGTTTGATTTATATAGCATTCACCAAGCTTATTTACTATAACTGCTTTTCCAATAAATAAATATACAAATTTTAAAACTGAATTATATACTTTATTTGTATTGATTTCTTAAAATGCCGACTGGTACATTTAAGAATTTTCATTCCATAATATACACATTTTGATATTACATGTTTTGAAATTCTAACTTAATATTTAATGTGTAAAAGTATTAGCATATTTATATTACGTCAGTAATTCCAGTACTAAATTAGAAGTTGCATTATATAGTTTCTTTGAAAGATGTATAACCATTTGTCTGGTATTGATTTGAGCCTAAATATTCTCATTTATCTTAGATTGGCTCATTAATTCCACTTAAATAGCCATGAAAACACAAATAAATTCGAGTTTTCGTTGAATAATTTTACAATAGAAATATTCCCCACCTCAACTTTTGTTTTATTTGTGATTACCCAATATTAACCAGCTAATTTGTATAAAACACATCCCTAAAACAATACAATTTTTCTGGTAATTCATATTGGAACTCATCGAATTGTAAATATTTATAAATTTAACACTGTTTTAAAGCGGTCCTTAAACGTATGTGCCCTGCAGGTCATCAATGCATGATCGTGTGGCGCACGGCGGAATTATATAAGTGTGTGGTAAATTACATGAATTGCAGGGCATGGCACGACGGTAATCAGAAGGAGCTTAATATTTTTGAATGGCGTGCATTGAATGGTTGGAAATCGTGCTCGTTTGTAGGCTCAGTGGGGGCAGACGTGGCAGAGTGAATTCATGTTGGTGGTTTTTAGTCAAGTTTTTGCTAGGACATATTCGTAAATCTTTTGTCAAATTTTGTATATAATTTGTTGTAAATAGTTATAGTCGTTTGTTCTGGATAAATATTAATCTGGTAGATAATTATTTCTATCTGGTCAGTCTTATGACTGCCAGATATCATTTATATGCCGCATAAAATGTATTTAACCATCACATTTTTATCAGGAGGTTTAAGTACCTGATAACTTTTATCTAGAAGTTAAAATGGTTGTTGCCATAGTGACGCGTTGTTTTTAATGAGGTTTCGCCCTTCAAAATTTGTTTTTAGGTTAAAATATTGGTTCACGTGTTTAGTGAGTACAAGCCCGGGCTCTAACTATATACAGCTAGAACATTTAATTCCCACTTTTATATAAACTGACAAGCTATTTGTAGAATTATAGTTATATAAGAACAAATTATTTAAATGTGAGTACAATAAATGAATTTTGGTTAACGTTGTACCCAAATATTGCCCACATTTTGGCAAACACCTAAATTAATACTTGCAAGACAACTTAGCTTCTGCACCCACGTGACTCCATATGTTTCCTCACACTCTTTTAGCCGTCATTATTTAACAAATGTTGAGCGTTCTCACCACTCGCTAGGTATGTAGCGCTATCAGCAGGGCTTATACGCATGCGCACACCAGTAAAAACAGTACCAACCTTGCGTGCTCTGAATAAAAATATATTTATCCTACAGATAGCTATCTGGCAGATAAATTCAGTTCATAAGACGCGTACATTATTAAAGTGGCTGATAAATTTTATCTGGTAGATAACTTTAACTTCCCAATAGCAATATTTATCAGGTAGTTATAAGATCGGCCCTTAATTTTTTTTATTCCATTTATTCATTGGTAATACTGAAATGTGCTTCACTCTTCTTTAGTACAATATACTTGGACCAAATAAATTATGACGGTTTGAAGTTCAGCAACTATAATTATCGAACTTAACACCTAACACTTGGGAAGATCAAAGCCCTGACATTTTTAAATAATGGTTTTATGATTTTATAGCTCTATAAATAGCTAAGCTATCTGCTGAACTAAAATATTTTTTTTCCTTAAATTTTTATTTCTTTATTATCAGTGAAATCATAATTACTCTAAAAATAATAATTAGAACGTAGCATAAAATCAGGCCTGAACTTTACTTTCTCAATATAGATATTTAAAGCATCAATACGTTTTAATAATATCATTCGTTTAATTGATCTGGCAGAATTAGGTTTCATTTATTATTGTTAATTTTATATTTTTACTATTTGGTAAATTAAATAGGTTTATGCCAGATAGTTAGAGTTTAGTAAAATATGGACCATACATATTTTGAATAGTATTTTATTTAATAGTGAATTGATGGAATAATAGTGACATATTTAAAACATATAATACACTGTCGAAGCAATAATATTAAGAAGGGGGCTTAATACTTTATATGAATTTGAGTGGGGATAATGACAATAGACTAATTTATTATCAAAGAAATCTATCAGATAAATAAGTAAAACAAATAGATATTGATATATTATATACATGAACAACAACATCTATTAAATTAACAGCTGTTTCGGTTCTATAGTTTTTGAATTTAACACATTTCTTAAGATCGAAAAATGAATTTTAATATGATTTTTATAATATGTAAAAGAATAACGTAATTTATTTTAAGAACCCTTGTATCCATTCCAAATATTTGGCAATGTCTGTGAACACAACATAGTGACTAGTGTCACAAATCCGTTTGTTTTCTTGTGAAACACTAATGCTGACGAGCCCCCTAAGATGCCAGAGATCTGAGCCGTCTGACTGACGTAAGGGGAAAACCATGCCCCCTCCACTGTCACCATTGCATACACTTGTTCCTGAAATACAAAGCAGAATTAAATAACTGGGGGCTAAAATTGAAAATAAATTAATTTTTTTATCGATGGTTAATAAAGTGATTAGGCCTTGTTTAAAAAAATATATGCATATAGTTTGATATTAAAATAATTCATTGGTGAAAAAAATGCCTCCCATATACTACCAAACCTCTAAACTTTGAAGTTAAACATGTAACATTTACCTGGTGGACATATTTACAGATATAAACCACTTTCTTTGATTAAGAGAAGGTTTATCAATCGAATATTAAGATAGATAGTCCAATAATTTTATAGTTGAAATTATTTAGTACTTTTTTTTACTTCTTAGTGTGTAAAAGAACAAACAAACATTTTTTTAACTGGTCAAAACTTCTTCAATTTCGAAGTCTTTAGCCTATTAATTGATATACATAGTACGTTTATAGGAAAATCATTAACATAGAGTGTCCCTCAAGATTCTTATGCATTATAAAAATAGAAAAAGAAGGGACACTTTTGAAATCAATGTTGCTCATATTTGTAAGATTTTTTCCTCTGAAAACAATGAATTATTAATATTGTCGTATCTTGCAGTCTTTGGTAATCTAGAACATGCAAGGATGGCGTAAGCCTGATAACTCATATTGTAAATTTGTTCGAATCAGCAGTTAAGCACGCATACTAAGTCATGTTATCAAAACATAGATTTTTTTTTGCCGATTATTATAACATGGAAAATTGGAAAAACCAGTAACTCAGGGGAAACACCTCTTAATTTTTTGATATATATCAGTGAGTTTTTACACCCTTTGAGGAGAGGGGGGCTGAGAAGGACGCGATTTAAGGGGTTACATACTCAGTTAGCAAGTTTCAGCAATTTGTGGAGAGAATATCTTAATGCTTGTGTACCTGTTCAGTACAGAGGAAAATGACACAAGCTATCTTGAAAGTTTGAGTTAAATATTAACCGCGTAACACCGAGCGGCCATGTGCTTGACACAAGACTTAGAGTTATAACACCGAAGAAAGTTCAGGGTGTGGAACTGCTGAGTAGGGACAAAGAAAGTACAAGGATCATTTTATAAACTCTTTCAACTAGTTCTAAAATCTCCACCACATTCGCTCGTATGGTAATTAATCTAGTTCAATAAACAAGATTAAAACAACCCCCACGATTATTTGTTGCTGCCTACCCAACCCACTAAAGAAATGTATACTATACAGAAGAAAGCGAGCAAAGGGTAGCAAATGCATTTGGTCAAATTTGTTGGGCTTTTAGTCCAAAATTCATCTTGCCGTCCACATTAAGCGAACCGAATATTTTCAAGGATGTTCGCTCACTTTTACTAGTTGTCTAGTTGAAGCTTCGGAATTGCTCTACTTTTCACTATGTCTGATGAAAATTTAATTATAATTGCTAGTACATCATATATGTTAATCAGTGAAGAAGATGTTCAGCCTAGTAGAATAAAAAGAAAACGGCGTTGGTGGATGACTTTGCTATTTAAAAGTAGAGAACGGTATAGTGGGATGGGTTTAATATTTGATATAGACTCGAAATATAATACGGACCCTTTAAAAATGTATGCAAAATTAACTCCTAAGATTTCAAATATTTATTGAATCTTATTGGCCCCAAAATTGCAAGACATAATGAGTTGTAATATAAGAGTATTACTCCACTCCATAGCCACACAGAAAAACGATATTATATTCGGCTTGCTGTCGATGTTCCCTACTGCGTACACATTGATGGATCAGAGCTTGCAGATAGTTTCTCCACTTCAAGATAATCACTGTTACTTCTACTATTTACATCAATGGAGAAAAGTGGAGTGGCAATTTCAATCTGAGCCAATGGTTTATATTGGTACTTCTGCTTTTAAAACTTTTGTGTTTTTCGTTTTAACTGTTCGGCTCTTACTTCTTTGGATGCCAACACCTTATAGATTTACCCAAAGCAACCACGACGGCCATGTTTTTTTTATGTGCGAGAAGTAAATTCTTGTCCTCTTGGATATTCTTCATTTGCAGGGTTTCGCAGACCACACGTTCCCTATCTCAAAATGTTCGGTAGAGCATCCCCTATATCCTGTTTAATGCTTGCACGCTTTTAGTTAACCCTCATGTACACAGGATGTTCATGAACAAATTATACAAATATTAATAGGTGGTAGGTGGGTGATAATGGAACAATGTGATATAAGGAACCTGTATCAGGAGGAAATACCTTAATGGGCAAAGATGACGATGGAAATACACAGGAGCAGGATATGTAACAACTAACTGTTGGAACTGGAGTGTGATTTTGTACGCATGCATTCTGGTTGTCCAATTTAACTCATTGCTGCTCCAGGGTAGCTAATACCTCATGCTTCCAGGTGTTCAATATAATGTGACTACCATTGCTACGTGATTTTAAGCATGTCACCATACAGTTTTTCGGAGCAGACGCACATGGTGTTCGTGTATGTGGAAGTGCATAGAAATTCTAGAAAAGTGGACAGGCTGTACGGTAGACTATATCCGAATTCCAAAGAGATGGTATCCAACGTATACCATGTATCCACGGCTGTAATAGTAACTAAGAGAAACTGGATCCCTTGCCTTGACAAAGCTATATACGGGGACAATATGACAAGTGCGCACCAATTGGTTTGAAGAGATCACACAGGCCATCTTTGAAGGTGTTCGTCACAACGTGCTGTGGACCATTCTCATTCAATGGTGGGCGAGGCAGTTTGAACAGTTTATATAAACTTGCTATCATCTGACCACGTGTGTAACGCTTATCAATAAATGCCCATGTCAGTGTATATGTGCCGCGTGATTTTACAGGTTACCTACCTGACCCTGCGCACTTACATCACAATTTTCAATTAGAAGTGATCTCCTCCGGTTATGGGCTCCTTATATCAGATTCTTACATTTTCACCCGCCTACCTTCCCTGGGCTTTGTATAATTTGTTCGTGAATATCATGTAGCCTATATCTGAAATTTAAAGACCTACTTTTCTGCAACAAGGGGATCATAAACAGAATTAATTAAATTCATGAGCATTGTCCGTGAAAAAAATAATGACGTGCTATTACTATCCGGACCCTGGTTATCATAATGAGAAATGTCAAATAGGCCATATTATGAGAAATCGGTTTGCTGGGATGGTAATTTCAAGCTAATGTAGTGTGATAAATGATATTGAGCTTTTGTTGCTGTTGAAGCTGTATTTTGCATGAAATCTGCTTCCGGTAATTAGTAATAATTTCCTTTATTATTGTTACTAACACCACCGATAAACCGGGGAGGGATTAATATAACACATAAGAACAATTTAAAACATGAATTTATTGTTTGGATATTATACCTTTCTTACCCTCTCTAAACCCAGCACAATATGTTTTGTTTGAAGTGAAGTGTGAAAAGAATTGTGGGTAACTCCATAGACAAGTCTGTTGTGAAACGATCGGCATCGTAGCCATCATAAGTTCTTCTGTGACCTGACCAAATTCATCATAGCCCCAGCCAATTACCTGAAACACAATAGTTGAAACCAAAACTTATTCAGAAACTATGTATGGAACAATTTTGGTTGAAATTCAGACATGAGACTTAATCTAAACTTATTGATAGTGTTTATTGTAAGATAACCAGTATTAATGTGTTTCTCATATATATAGTAATATTAATTCTTACCACGTCTTACTGGAAAACTATTTAAGAAAACCACCCTCTGTACACCCAACCAGGATTCAAATCATTATATCCCCATCATCAGCAGTCCAGTCTATTGCGAGAATGACATCTCAGACAATGCGGCGACTGGAGTGGATAAGAGTTATATTAAAATGAATTTTTCTTCAGATTATAGGTGGGCACACTTTTGAGAGTTCCTGGTTTCCAAATTAACATTTCTCTCATTTCCTTAGAGAAAGCGTATTTTTGTAATCAAACGGTTAAAATGTAGGATATATTTTCACACAAACAGTGGTACAAACCAATTGAAATAATATATATGTGTGTGTGAAATACTAAAAGGAAAGTTACTTTAAGGTTTTGTCTATTTGCGATTTTTTTTATTTATATTTGGACATAAAAATATATCTTGAAAACTTATTGAAATAGATATCATATTTTACATTGATCTCTTACTTCAATAAATTTGTTTGAATTAGTGACTGTTAATTTAGATATGACTACATAGCCTATATATATATCTGAGACATGGATAAGGAGAAAGGAATAACAAATTTTATTAGAGGGTTTTGAAATGTGGTTATGAAGGAGATTTGAGAAAGTGAATTAAATGTATAGGGTGAGGCATGAGGAAATGTTGAGGAGGTTATGAGAAAAGAGGAGCCTGATGTGAATGGTAAGGAAGAGATATACGTTTTGGTTTGGCCACCCACTGCGTAGGGATTGCTTAATGAAGGTGATTATGGGGGGGAGTATAGAGGGAAAAGGAGGCAGAAGAAGGTTTGGAATGCTAGCATGTATCAAGAACGGAAGAAGCTACAAAAGCATGAAAGAAGACTCTCAGGATCTAGGAAAATGGAAGACATCCAGTTGATACCCGTCTCAGTACAGATCCACAGATGAAAAAGCCTATATTTGTATTATTATAAATATGTATATATACTAATATTAATATGAATTTAAATATTTATTACGATTATTAAAAAATAAATACATTTTTAATTTTGTTCGAATATTTTAAGACATATTAAGAATGTATATTTATAATATTGTGTTTTATAACCCCTAATAATTATTTAACCGAGAGACCAGATGAAATCTAAAGAAAAGTGAAAGTCAAACTATTTTATATTGATCTTAATTTGGAACAAATTATTTTAAGACATTGCTTTAAACGAAATTATTTTGGCATAAGAACACACAGTCAAAACTGGTGACATTGTACCAAAAAATACATAATTTTAAAGGTATACAGGTAGTAAAACTGTCTTGCAGAAATTATTAAATTGAAGTATTTTTTACATACTTTCGTGACCAATTTTTGAACTTTGTATTCATTTAACAAAAATATACAGAAACAAATTATATTTAGTGATACAACGCCACCTGTAGGTGTTGGGTGATTTTGTACCATTATCTGTTTGTGTGATCTACTTCGTGTTATACATAAAACTGATATGCTAAAGTTGACTTTGTACCACTTTAAATATAATCTTAACAAACAGCTATTATGTATTTAATTTTATTTTACCACAGTAAAAAACTAATAAAAATAATTAAAACCAAACAAAAATAATATGTAAAAAACGAAAGTAAAGTCATGTTCATATATGGATCACACATTCTTTGGAGTTTTCATTTATTCAGACCAATACTTGCTCAAAGTAATATTTTCTATGTTAAAAAGTCCTCTATTTGACACTTGTTTCACACATTTTTTGTCCAAACCCTCAATAACTGAATTAACATCATTAAACATTTCATCCTTATATTTCGGCCATTTCCAATAGCCTTGCCCTGCCTTTTGCATGCAAGATACTTTAAGTTATTTCTGTTGCGAGTTTAATTCTGTGACCATCGCTGGATAAAATGTTCCTTCATAGCCTAGGATAACAAAGTCATTTACACTGTAGATATTTTCATGAGATAACTCATCATTCTTTTTCAGTCGTTAAAGACTATTGCTGCAGCATGGCTGTTCACTGTGGAAATCGGACTCGTCTTCAGCGGATACATCAGTTGAGTCATCAAATATAATTTCACAATCACTTTCTGTATCTGAACTAGAACCACGATTAAAACGATAATTCTTTTTTGGTGCACAAGAGCCTTTTAAACTGCTAGACATTGGCTTTTTCTGGTCTGCGGATACTTCCAAATATTGTGCAACCTCCTTACTGCTAATACTTATCCCAGGTTCCATTGGAAGCTGCCTCGATATTGTATGCTTTGGTGATGTGAAATTCTCTCTGGTTTGTTCATTGCATTCCTTAAAGGTATACCCAACTGAATCAGTCAAGCTCACAGAAAAAACGTATGTTATCTGATGCCTTTGTAGCGTTGGTTATAAGCAATTCATGCAATAACTCAGGAAATACTTGTTTTGTTACTGTGGTAAATTTCCTACCTTCCTTGGTTTTCTACCATGTGTGAAGAAGTTTTCTCCAATAACTCATTAATGGACTGAAGAAAGACACATCTAATGGCTGAAGTAGATGTGTGCTATTGGGAGGCAAGCAAATTAACTTGGCATCAATTTTGTCACACTGACGCAAGACATGCAAACTGATGTGTGATGCTAGGTTATCACAAAGTATTACTTTTCGTCCCTCTCTTTTCCTCAATAATGGGTAGATAACTTTGTCGAACCAGTTCTCAAATGTTGATTGTTAAGACCAACCATTCTTTGATGCAGCATAACTGGCTCCCGGGGGACATCCTTGAGTCCATGACACTAAAGACCGAGTTCCTTTGAATACTATATATGGGGGCAGAAGTTCTCCATTAGCTGCACCATAAAACATAAAAGAGTAATTAACTTTGCTGCTGTTCATGATAAGTTCTGGATGTTTATTTTTTCTTGCAAAGATAACCTTTTTTCTAGGGTCATCATTGATATCAATCTCATCCAAGTAAAAAATATTTTCTGGTGGAATCCCATTCAGTTCATTTTCCAAATTGTCAAAGAAGTCACAATTTTTTATGTTATAGCAGCAGGTTTCTTTTTGAATTTGTGTGAAAAACGTTCACGTAATTCCTCATCGTGTCGTTTTTAAAACAGATTACGCCATTCACTCCCTGGATAGTTATTTTTAAAGCACTTAAGAGTTTTTTTTTATCCAAGTAACTCCTGACCATTAAATGAAAAATAACTCTTAGTTATTGGAAAGCCAGAATTCGCTACACATGCAATATGTTTGACGAATTCTTCTTCCTCCTCATTGGAAAAAGCCTTCTGACCACCAAGCTTGCCACTATGTAAACCTTTTTTCTTGTTTTGTATAGTCTGCCTGGGCATGTTGTAGTGTGCAGTAGCTTTCCTCTCAGACATCTTTCCTGTTGCAATGTTAACAAGGCATACTTCTAAATTTACGTCAGAATATTTCCTGTAAGGCCTTGAGTCAGGGTGTAGTACGTAGGTGTTCGGTATTGCAGTATATAGTGAACACCAAAATATATTAAAAAATTACTTAGGTCTAGTTCATTGTGTAGGTATGTACAACGGAATTAAAGAAAACTAACAGAGTTCCATGTTTGGTGGATTTTTTAGTTGTAACTTTTGTTTTAAGTTAAACATTTTGTATGTGAATTTATATAAGTTGAACTTCTAAAATAATGTCTCCTAACAGCATGAAAGGTCAGAGTGTTATGGATTATACAGAACAGAGAAATAGATACAATAAATAAGTTAAAATACATGATTTTCCCTGTTCCTATTATCATGATCTGCATAGTAACATGTTACTTAACTTCATATTAATATATATATATATATATATATAAAAACAAACACGCTTAAAATAATAAAATTTGTCCTAATGTCTCTTAGACTTATATAAATTATGTTCAAGAGAGAAAGAAATACCCTAAGTTTTCTCTCTTTCACATACATTACACGTTCTAAGGGTGACTTTGTACCACTGAGTGTGTCATTGTTCCACCTGATACAAAGTCACCCATCCAAAGACATATCCTCAAAAATATTTATTATACATGAAACTATTAATATGTGAATTTCAATGTTGCTTTTAACATACCCGATGATTGAAAACCAATTAATATATTCTTCTATTATGGAAAATACTATGATAACGTATCCTATAACAGTTACAATCCTGATAAAAATGACCTCAAATATAATGTAACATTAATCACAGCCATTTTGAAAATAGATGCACACGAAAATAATCTGTAGAGTGTTGTCAGATTGTATGTGTAACATAAAAAAAATTCTGGAGAAAGGAAACTTTAATTTTCAATAAAGATAGAAATTTATATTTATCGAAATGTGTGGTAGTACAAAATCATCCTTGTAGGAAATGTCTGTATTGTTCATTCACGGGAGGAGTTTACCTGGGAAAGGTCTTTTTTCTTACCAATATCCTACTATATAATAGATTTCTGGTAGGGAAAAAAGTCCTTTCCCAGGTAAACTCCTCCCGTGAACGAACTTTACATTGGTATACCTACTATATACTCGTATTTTGCTTGGAAACAATTATTCAAACTTGAATTGAGTTAAAGCCAAGTGACTTGGTAGAATTAAACACAATTATATTATTTTCATACACAATAACTTTAAGGCAAGACAATGTTGATTAAAATAAATAATATTCTAAAAATATCCTGGAATTTTTATTCTGACATGTGTCACTTTTATATCATATCGAAACCAATATTTTAATTGAATTAAATTCGCAAATACATTAGCAATATATTTAAAAAAATTATATCCAAATGAAACATTTTGAACCCACTACTTTTTGTTTTACACAGCGTGTCTTTGCATAAAACGTATAATATTATAAAGTGTACACACCCTATCTATTTCAGGTTCATTTTAATGTTATCAACCTATTTGCATCCAGATCTTCCTACTGGATTTGCCAGTCAATACCTTGAACATGGTTCTAGATTTTCCCATTAGCACTGCATGTCCTGGACCTGACCACCGTAATCTACGAGACTTGATTATCTTAACAATGTCCTACCCGCTTCGTTGGCCACGTGGTCTAATGCATCACACTCACAATGGACTAGACTGCCAATGGTGGGGGGCGGGGGGGGGTCGAGGTTAGAATCTCGGTTGAGTGTACTGAAGGTGGTTTGTCCAAAATGGTTTTCCACTCTATCAGGTAGACTTCCCATAAATATGACTTCCCTAATCCCTTAAACTATTATTTTAATTAGTCAATAAGTGTATACTACGATTGGGTAGTAAGACGCGATGCAAAAAAAAAATCTTGTAATGAATGCAGTGTAAGTAATTCATCATTATGTAACTTCCTGCAATACCAGTAGCCTTATCCCTTTTTGGATCAAATATCTTCCTGAGCATCTTGTTTTCAAACACCCGAAATTGGTTTTCGTCATGTAAGGTAAGAGACCACGTTTCACACCCATACAGGACAACCGGTAAAATTATTGTTTTGTATATTCTGAGATTTACTTTCCTCTAATATTATCTAGAGACCAAACTTTGTATGAAATACTCTAGAGTTGACAATTAACAGGTAGGTGAAAATTCATCGTATCATCAAAGCAAGATAATACAAAATAAGATAATGTAACAAAATCAATATATGTTTTTGTTAGGGTTTTACTAATAAAATAAATTTTATTAACTTTTTTTTTTAGAATTTTTAAAAGTCATAGGGTCTATTAGTTTAATTATACATGGAAAAATATAAATGCTGCATCCTCATGTTAATATTATTATTATTATTATTATTAGCAACCGCGTCTTACTACCCGTTCGGGTTACACGCACTTACGCTAATGTGTAATGGTAGGGTGATGTGAGATGAAATGGAGGACTTACAGTTTAACGTGGAATCCGAACCACGGTGGTGGCCTGGCATTCCCCACATTCACAAGATGTATTGTCAGAGGTGAAGGAAGGGTTTGGTAATCAGATAAATCTGTGCCAGGACCGAGGATTGAACCCCGGCGGCCAGCACAGAAGTCTGACACCTTACCCCTAGACCACCAGGTCACCATCCTCATGTTAATTTATTATGTATTTTTAGCACCACGTCTTACTACATATTCAGGTTCGGGTTCGCTATTAATCACGTCACTAAATGAAATTATCAACATTGTTATTCACCATCAAGCAGAGATATTTCTACTTATTATTATTATTATTATTATTATTATTTATTATTAGCACCGCGTCTTACTACCAGTTCGGGTTATACGCACTTACGCTAATGTGTAATGGTAGGGTGAATGTGAGATGAAATGAAGGGCCTACAGTTTAACGTGGAATCCGAACCATGGTGGAGACCTGGCATTCCTCACATTCACAAGATGTCTTGTCAGAGTTGAAGGAATGGTTTGGCAATCAAATAAATCTTTGCCGGGACCAAGGATTGAACCCCTGACGCCAGCATAGAAGTCTGACACCTTACCCCTGGGCCACCAGGTCCCCCTATTTCTACTTAATTTTTCTTTTAAGATTCATTTTTCTATTTGGGGTTTATTAATTAATTAATTAATTAATATTTAAAAGATAAATAATTGGTTTAGTAAACTTCATTTAAAATCTATAATAGATAATATTTTTCTTGTTACTTCAGTCATTTTTCTAAAGATTTATTAGTTTAAGCCTAAAATAATTATTTGCTAAACAACTATTTGAAACATTGAGGTTAATCGCAGTGTGTCACTTGTAGCAATAATATCACAAACTGGTTGCAAGTGTATTCCACAAACAGCGTTGCCACAATAGTTCTGTTAGTGGAGAGATTAAAACTATTTATTCCAATGGTTTTTAAATATTAAAGTCTTTTTTCTATTTTAAATTAGAAATAGAAATGAATGTGTCTGTCTGCATGTTTTAGGAAATGGCTGGCTTACAGATTGAACTATTTTAATTGAAAGTTTCTCTCTTTGTTATAAAGCGCCATTTAGATGTATTTATTTTAATCATGGACATATTACAAACTTGAATTAATTTTAAAATATTATAATGGCAAAAAAATACCTCTTCGTCTAAGTATTCCATATAAAAGAAGGGGTTAACATATGCTAGAATAGAGATATGTTTAAATACTCTTTTTAGACACAATGTCATGACATAGTTTTGATTTTGCTATGGGGTTATTCTAACTGATTGATAAAAATAATTAAACCTCATTGTAGAGTAACCACACCAGAAGTAGAGTGGCTTAAGGTGTTGAGCTCACTTTGACTGTGATGCTGTTGATGGGGAGGTCAAGGCTACAATCTTAGCTTGGTACACTGTGGGAGAAATTTATTCGTAAATGCCTAACGCCATTTATACGTAGATGCTGGTGTATCTAATAAATTCACTTATCCTCCTCATCCTTACATAATTAAAACACTATTAGTAGCTAGTGTAACCCGTATGGGTGGTCGGTAGAATGATCTTCAAAGGCGTTTGACTCACGTATGTACTTGGTTGCTCTTAACGGAGCGGTTAGGCTTCTAATCCCGGCCAGAGGAACATAAGGTTTTGTTCCAAAGCTCACTTCACGCTAATGAGGGCTAAACTCGTACCTACCATATTCCATATCCCTACCCAATTATAAATTATATTAGGCCATTAATATCCCTTGTGCTGAAAACCAATAACACATAAGTAACCAGCGTGATCTAAAAACCAAATTGAGACGTTTTACGTTTACTTTCTGGACCAACAAATTAAATCAGCACACAACTTATAGACTAGCTAATAGCTAGAACAAATAGAGCACCCAGCTACCTGACTGTTAATTCATCACTGTGAAATAAGTGTAAATATCCAGCGTAATCAACGTACTAATTTATAAAATAGATTTCGTGATGAACACAGCTTACTTTCTGTGTGCTACAATTAATCTCAAATTATAATATTATGTGCTTTCTACTTTAAAAGTTTCACTGTCATAATAAGTTGAGTTGTTAGAGAATCAAACATCTAAGATGAGATACCTAGTTCTTTATTTACTGTGTCCAAGCTAAACGCATTTGCTTGTAGAGTGTTGGTGAACACATCTAGGAAATTTCGCCCTTATCACATCCGGCCAGGTTTTGAGCCCCAACCTTCTTGTCACAGGTAAAACAAACTAAATGAGATTGACATCTAATCAACACAACCATTGAGTGGGCTATGCCTAGTTTAATACCAATCAGTGCTTCTAATGATGTAAAATGAGTTGGAAAATTCTACGTTTGGCTTTGATTAATACTAATAATAACACGACACCGCGTATTACTACCCGTTCCGTGTACACGCTTAAGTACTAATTACGCTAATAGATTAGGAATTGGGAAGGATGAATATAGAGGGAGTGAACCCATATTTTCGTAGAGGGAGAGTGGAAAACCATTTAGGAAAAAACCACCCCCAGTTCACCCGATGGAGATTTAAACCCCGATCTCCCCGTTATCGGCAGTCTTGATCAACACAAAACTAGCATGTTAGCTAAGTACGCCAACGCGGTGGGTCGTTTTGCTTAGAGATTTGTCACATTGTTAATGTCAGCATAATGAACGAAAAATTAGCGATAGTTGAAATGGGCTTGGGTGGGTAGATGAAAACCCTTTCACTATTTGATCTTGTGACTTATTATTCATTGTGAAAGCCATTTTAACATCTCTTTATTATTCAAGTTTGTAGTTTAACTTGCGTTGCGTCATTCCCGAGGGTGTCAAACTGTTAAAAAAAAACTACTTTTTCCTTTATGTAAGAAGAGTATCATTAAATTATATATTTTCATTAGCTATATCAACTATCCATACTATTCTTTTTACATTAATTTCATCTATATTAATAATAAAGTTTAAGCATTAGCAAAGATAATCGATCATTCAATAATTCCAATTAAATACAATACAGTTTTAAAAATAAAATGTTACAGTTTACCTGCCAACCGAGTCACAATAATATTAGATTTTTATTTATTCCTAGCACTAATTGCAGTAAATACATTTTTATATATTCCAATAAGACTAATATAAAGAAAGGTGAACTTTTTTCTTTTAATATTCTCATTTATTTTAGAAATCTCGTCCTTGCGTGGTCACAGGATGACTGTGCCAGCAAATTCTGAAATGTAAATATCAGCTAAGTCTATTTCCAAATGTGTCAATGTATCCTCTGGTACGTCGATGAAATTTTTACCCAAGCTGGGATAGTTTTTCAGTTCTCCATCACCCAATCTCATCAGACATTCACTGTAGCTACTATCGATTGTCAATACACGTTAATATATCTGGAAAACTTTAATTTATCCCAAAGCTGAGCATATTTAATTATAGTTTGGATAACTTCTGTCCTATGAGCATGGGTAAACGTTGACTGAAGTAACCCCCAACAGTGAAACTTTTATCTCCAACGGAGAATTACTATTCATTATATTCTTCAAAGACTGATTAACTGTATCTAGGGCACGGCTCGAAGCCATGGTTGACTCATATTACATGATCAGTTTTATTTTTATGATGACAGTCGTGTCATTTGATTTATTTTTCATGCTGTAGATCAATGTTTCTACTAACAGTGCAAGTAGTGAATAATAGGTACAACTGCTTTTTAAAAATATTAACTGCTCTACCTGTAGAAGCCACTGAAAGGACTAAGGGCCCCTTGTTTTATTTAAGTGAATTCTATTACCAGGTTCATACAAAAACAAACATTTAGAAGAGTAATTATTTTTGTAAATGGCAGCCATCTAAGTAGCAAAAACATTTTTTTCCTTACGCTCAACGTCAAATACATTCTGCTTTTCAATTTCTCTTCCTTCTTAATGTCAAACATATCTTGGATGCTATCCGGAAGGTTTCCACAAATTTAAGTCTTCACACTTTCTGCCATGTTGGCATATCTGAGAGAAAATGTTCATTATCAACACTTCCGGAAGTATTATTATTATGTCTCCTTGCATCAAAGACATCGTAGGAAGTTTTACATATATTCTTAGGCTCGGGTGCTAAACCTAAGACAAATAAAGGCCAAGATCTGCCTGAGAGTAAATATAATTTTTACCATGGCAGCTTCTGTCGATGTGTCCTCCCTCACTTTGTCATCTTTATGATGCCTTTTGATTAGTGTAACTATCTATTGGTTTTAATACATATTCATGTAAATGTAAGCTCGAATTAAGTGAAGATGTTGAACGTTATCTATATAATTTATATATATCAAAGAAACACATTTTTTTTATTAACTTAGATGCATATCAATCAACCAAACTATAAAACCATTTAATAGTATAGTGATACATAATTTCTATTTGGATTTGAGGTTGAGATATCTACTGTAATTTCTTTTTGAAACTAAAATAACATATAAACTCATTATAATGATTAACTAAATTACACTTTTATTTTTTATTATTTTCATTTTTTATAAATTTATAATTTTAATGTTATAATATTTTAAATTTATTACTATACAAATAAGGTGGCAGACAAAAACATGTTATTAAATTGGAAAATTGATTCACTTGATGTTATTTGATTATTATCATTTTATTGAATGTTCTTTAAATAATATTAATTCTTAATTTTAATTATTTAAAAGCTAGTTAAATTTTTTATTATAGATATAGCAAGTTTATTATATGAGTTGTTCGAATAATCTAAATTATATAATACATTAAACTATTTAACAACAAATCACCAATATTTATATATTGTTCTTGTTAGGTGTCCCAATAAATTTAAAGTTTCATTTTCATGTACAACGTTTTACATAATATGACCAATAAACTTTGATGAACAATAAATCAATAAAATAGATTATTAAATTTAGAGATGGTAGTGTAGGCTACTTACTGTGCCATCCTTTCCTTCGACGACTTTAAGTTCTGTGAAGGAAGGGCTCCACAAGCACACAGGCCGTACATACATCGTAAACTCTACAGGACTCGAAAGCATAAGAATTGCCAGGTCAGCTCTGAAATCGGAGCTGTTATATGATGGATGCACATGCACTTTGCTGACCTTAAAATGAAATAAATGATTATTTAATTAGTTTGGACTGTGTTAAGCATTTAAAACAGAGAAAGCATAGTTAAAAGAAAAGGAAAATAGACATGTAATAGACAGTAAAAAATACAATACTAATTTAAGAACATTATTTATTTTGTATTTAACACTGTTAAGCTCTTTTAAATGGATACAAGTTTTTTTTAATCTTTCAACTCCATCTATGTTTTTATGTTTGACCCTTAAACTTATTGAATCTATTTACTAATTTAAACACAAGTTTGTGTATATAATCACCAACTTGAGATATCATAATTTATATTTTTCTGGTCAGTAGCTTTCATGACAGATTTCTTCAAAGCTTAATAAAATGCTCAATTTAAAGCATTTTTGGGCGATAATATAGTACTATATCCAGTTATAAATACTAGGGAAGTCTGGTTGATTGGGGAACTGGTTAATTGGGACAGCCGTTTATTTGGGACAAAAATTGAAGAACTAAAACAAAACATGTATTTAACCGAAATTTTTTCCACTTATTTGGAATAACTCGCAGCTTAATTGGGCAGTCAAGGTCATGATTGAACAACAAACGCTATGTAGAGTCTGTCCATGAGAGGTTTTTACCTGGATAACAGTTCAAAAATCAAATGTTTAGGTTTAGGTTTGCCAACACTTGTAAATTATTATTATATAGCACCGCGTCTTACTACCCGTTCGGGTTATACGCACTTACGCTAATGTGTAACGGTAGGGTGATTGTGAGATGAAATGGAAGACCTACAGTTTAACGTGGGATCTGAACCACGGTGGAGGTCTGGCATTCCCCACATTCACAAGATGTCTTGTCAGAGGTGAAGGAAGGGTTTGGTAATCAGCTAAATTTATGCCGGAACCGGGGATTGAACCCCGGCCGCCAGCATAGAAGTCTGACACAACACTTGTAAAAGATCACTGTTTTGTTATATATGTTAGGTTTACTTATTACATGTTATATTTTACATTTAAAATCACCTAAGTTTGAGTTTTCTCACATTATTTCATTACTTTTATTCATTTCTTCTACCCAATCGAAAACAATATTTTAAACATAATTAAAAGTACTTATTCTTCATTTTGGAATGTTATCTATGATGTGTAATATTAGTGCATGCATTAATACTGTTTAATATAGGCACCCTATTTAATCGGAAAGAAGAAAATACTTGTAATTTTTTTTATACATAATATATTATTTTATGATTATTTTATCGTATTTGGAGATATTTAACTGAATAAAATATTTTTATTTACTGCGTGGGTCCATCATTATAAAGAGATTGTTTCCGTCATTTTCAATCATATGGTTTAAATTCATCGGTCGACATTTTGATGCTATGTTCGTTATACCTTTTGTGAAAGGCTGTGAATAATACGATAATACGATACATAAGCTTTGTGCCCGACCTCAAATAAATATAAATAATAATGGCCTAAATTAATGTGGCTAACTATAACATTCATACATTACCATATGTTTTCATTGAATTTATCCTAAGTAACAGATGTCAGCTGTTGGCGTTGGGATGCACTGGGGACTATTTCTAGTAACTTTTTGAGCTGTCATCCAAGTAAACTAAGGTCGTGAATGTACTTTAGATGGTCCATACGCTCTTAACATAGAGACTATACAGGCAACAGCCAAGCCAGTTATTTCTAAGTCATGTTGTAGGGTGATTGTGTTGCTTTTTTTTATGTATCTTGGTAATATTTTATTTTTAGCACCGCGTCTTACTACCCGTTCGGGTTATATGCTAATATATATTTTGATATAAATTATGCTTGCTGTATACAATATGTTTAATGTCACCCTACGCATTATACATAACTATGCATACGTCTTATGGGTTAACATGGATTACAAACTACATCAAATATTTTACTGGTTTTTTAAAGTATATTTAACTGATTTAAGACTCCACTCAGAATGCTCCGTTAAAATCGGTCACATTCCGATGTATTAGATACCCACACTAACTTTGTTCAGTTGCAGTCCATAAACAGATCACATGAGGCTACATTTGATTTGATTTTTAAATAAATAAGCCTTAAGTAATATCTAACTATTTCTTGATACATACATCATTCTGAAATTAAACCTTACTTTATATGTACAGTATATTTGATTAGCTTTTAGCTTTGGCTATTTTTAAATATATGTATGTACCAATATAGCTTAAATGCACTGTGTTTTGTAACATTAGCAATACTAGCTAATGCTAAATTAGTTCTACCCACCCCAAATAATCCAATACTCATAGACATCCTGGAATTCCATAGATTTATAAAACTTACTATGTCTAGAATATGTGTTTTACTCACTCATTGTATCATCTGGCAAGCACGAGTTCCATGACCAACCTGTTCACTCCGATGACTATAGTGAAAAGATGTCCTAACAAGATATAAGGGATGTAGCGAGAAGATGTTTCGATAGGGGAATCCAGAAATGCGCTGATTGGTACAGCCAGTCGACAGACGGACCACTCACAATCTTGAGCTGCCTGCCCGCCAGGTGTCCGGTCTACATGACTTGGTGAACGTTCCATGTTTTAACGGCCAACTCACCAGGTGTCCGGATTATGTGACCTGGGAACGTGCCAAGTTTTAACTGCAACTAACCCGATGTCCGGCCTACGAGAATTGAACACGTGCCAAGTTATAACTGCAACTAACTAGATGTCCGGCCTACGAGAATTGAACACGTGCCAAGTTTTAACTGCAACTAACTAGATGTCCGGCCTACATTACTTGGGGTCGTGCCAAGTTTGGCAGCTGCTAACAAGAGAATCATGCTGTTAGCACGTGTTCGCGATGTGGCCTTGTAATTTTAATATGAACATCTCCCACCTCTTTATCCATCAACTAGACCTATATAATGATAGCGCTCAGCTAGCATAGTTGACTATTATATCCGACACAACCCTGAGAAGTCCTGGTCTGGATTTGGACAGAATTGCTCCAGGATGGCAATCTATAAACTTTATATATTTTATTGATTATTTAAAATTTAAACTAGATTTAATGGGTTTGAGTGATTGAACACTTAGATTAATTATGTGATTGAAATCGTTCAGTGTATGCTCCTGTAATTTCTCACAATTTGTTTTATGGAACACTTAATGTTTCCTTTTGCCGCTTGGATGCTAGTCTCTTTGTATTTTTTAGAGATGTTAATAGGTAGGAACTTTTTAAGTCTTTTATAGCTTGGAATATTTAGTTTAAATATAAATGGTGATTGCACTTGTGGTTGCCAATAATTGTTTGAACTTTACAACTTGATAATGTTGCTTTTATAGGTAGTATTTTGTAGACGTATTTTCTTTGAAGAAATTATTAAAGTAATTCATTTTAATAGGTTTATAAGTTTTAATTTTAACACTTACCAATACGTTTAGTGAGAAATTACAAGTATTATATTGTAATATTGCTTGTTTTTCTATTAACATGTTAAATATTAACATGTTAGAATCTTCTCGATTACTCCAAAGGTGGTGGTAGTAATAGTCCCACGGAAGCTTGAATTATGTCGGGAAGTCAAACCTTTCTGTATTTTATATATATCAGAATTGATATTTAAATTTAAATTTAATCTTAAAATTTAAATTTGTTTAGTCTGAATTCACAATGGTGTTTCAGGTGCGTTTTTAACAGTTTAAAAGAGGTTCTTCAAGCTCTTTATTATAATATTAACGATTTTGTTTATTAACGGGTCTCTTCTAGACCAATTTATATAAATGGATAATTTACTTTGATATTGTTAAATGTGTTCTTAAATGTACTGCGCAAGTGCAGTATCTGTCATATGTTTTTCAACACTCTTTAGTTTGCCTTGTGAGGCTCTGTATTTTTTGTTTACCTCTGTGGTTTTACCTTGAATAAATAGTTAATTTTTTCTTAAACATTCAAATTTTCCAATTATTTTGTTTTATTAAATTCCTTAGATTCCGTACATCCTCTTTTAGGCTATTGTGGCCTCCAGCTATTAAACGCGGAGGTGGAGAACGGTACAGTTTCATCAAATGACACATTCCTTTTATCTAATTAATAATTATTTTCCTTCTTAAGAATGGGATTATCAGCTCATTGTTTAAAATTTAATCCAAATGGGGTAGACGCTTAATAGGGCCAAAGTGTATTAGTCCCAATGTGTCCCAATCAAAAGGAATTCACTGTATATGGTTTAACCCAGTTTAAATTCAAATAAGTGTTTCAAAGGGAAATTGATAAATTTCATACCAAGTATATAGATATATATTTAAAATATAGCTTATTAGATTTTTATAATATGGGATGTTTCTAATGATGTATATATCGCGAACTAGTAATTAAAATTAAATTAATTCTTCAAATGAACTACTCTAACTGGTTCGCCTCCTTGAAGTGAACTACAATAGAACGCAATGCAACACCAACCTATCATGATTCTTCAACCACTCTTGGTCAAAAAATGGATTAACCTCCT